>PVJI01022731.1:0-24772 GCA_004026765.1 Micronycteris hirsuta
CCCAAGCCCATTAATCCAGGCTTCCCTTGCAGGGCTGGGATGCTTCCTGGTTTTATTTTCATGGTGATGTAGACAAATTAATATGCTTCCCTTTGAAAGTGACAATGATAGTATGGTCTTACTCTAAGCTGGTCATTCATTATGCCATAACAACCACTTATATCCTCACACTCCTTCACAATTTACCAAGCCCTTTCCTATACTAGTTTCATCTAATATTACCAAAAGTCTGATGATGTAGGCAAGAGAGGTATTATTATCTCTATTCGTGGAATTTGAGACTAAAGGAATTAAAAATGACATCCAGAATTTCATACGGTTTTATGGAGATCAAAGGATTAAAACCTTCATTTTCTTTTTTCTTTTTTTTTAAATAATTACTTTATTGTTTTTCAATTACAGTTGTCTGCATCCTCTCCCCTCCCCTCCCCACACCCCACCCATCCCCACCTCCATTCCCTGCCTCCCTCCTCCCCCTTGGTTCTGTCTGTGAGTCCTCTGTAGTGGTTCCTGAAAACCCTTCTCCCCATTGTCCCCTCCCCCCTGGCTATTTTTAGACTGTTCTTAATTTCAATGTCTCTGGTTAAGTTTTGCTTGCTTTCAGTTTTTGTTGATTATGATCCAGTTAAAGGTGAGATCATATGGTATTTGTCCCTCACCACCTGGCTTACTTCACTTAGCATAATGCTCTCCAGTTCCATCCGTGCTGTTGCAAAGGGTGTAAGCTCCTTCTTCCTTTCTGCTGTGTAGAATTCCATTGTGTAAATGTACCATAGTTTCTGGATCCATTCATTTGTAGATGGGCACTTAGGTTGTTTCCAGCACTTGGTTATTGTGAATTGTGCTGCTATGAACATAGGAGTGCAAAGGTTCTTTTGAATTAGTTTTTCAGGATTCTTAGGGTATAATCCCAGCAGTGAAATTGCTGGGTCGAACGGCAGTTCCATTTTCATTTTTCTGAGAAAATTCCATGCTGTTTTCCACAGTGGCTGCCCCAGTCTGCATTCCCACCAACAGTGCAGTAGGGTTCCCTTTTCTCCACATCCCCTCCAACAGTTATCTGTTGCTTTGTTGATGATGGCCATTCTGACTGGTGCGAGGTGGTATCTCATTGTGGTAAAACCTCCATTTTCTAACTCAGATGTTATGAACTCTCACACTCTTTTGGTCTCTAACAAAAATTGCAAGCTGGCTGCATGGCAAAACAGTGGAGTGACACTGCTGCCCAGACACATATTTTATTTTACCAGGTGGCTGGCCAATGCCTAAATATACTCAAACCATACATTTGGCTAAGGGTATATACTTTGGAGCCAGATTGTTTAGGCTCAAATTCTGACTCTACTCACAGTCTAAACATGTGACCTGGGTCAAGTCTCTTAACATCTCTGAAACTCAGTTTCTTCAACTGTAAAATGGGACTATGAATTTTACCTACTTCCTAGGGTGGTTATAGGATTCAATAAGCTCCTAACACATTCAAAGTTCATAGAGTAAGAGTTCCGGCCAAGATGGAGGCATAGGTAGAAATCCTTCACTTCCTCGCACAACCACAAGGAGGATAACAACCAATCTGAAATCAATAAACAACCAGAAGCACCAGAAAATCAAACTGCATGGAACTCTGACAACCAAGGAATTAAAGAAAAAATCAACCAGAACAACCAGACCTGTGAGGCAGTGGACCGCGTGGGCCGAGCTGGCTCAGAAAAACTGCAGCAGAGTGGTAGACTGTATGGGCAGTGCTGGCTGCAGCGAGGAGGCAGGCAGTGTGGGTGGGGCTGGCTGAAGGCAAAACTGAGACTCAGAGCTGGCTATGGACTATGGCAGTTGCCACAGTCAGAGAAATTCCCATTCTCACACAAGAGTTCGTTGAAAAGTGGACTAGAAACAAGCAGGGGAGCTGCATTATTTCCTCTCTGGGCCCTCCTCCACAAGCAAAACCACAGCACAACAAGGAAGGTTGCCCTGGCCAGGGGAATACCAAAGGCCCTGCCCCCTTATAACTTAACAGGGGCCCTGAACAAAGAAACAGCCAAAATGAATGAACAGAGAAAATCTTCAGAGAGCTAAATGATAAGGAGATAGTTAACCTATCTGATGGTGAATTTAAAGCCCTGGTAATCAAAATGCTCACAGAATTGACTGAGCTTGGTTGAAAAATGAAAGAACAAATGAAAGATACCCAAAATGAAATAAAGCAAAATATTCAGGGAACCAACAGTGACAGGAAGGAAACCAGGACTCAAATCAACAGTTTGGAAGAAAAAGAAGGAATAAACATCCAAGTGGAACAGAATGAAGAAACAAGAATTTAAAAAAATGAAGAGAGACTTTTGAACCTCTTTGACAACTTTAAACGTTCCAATATCTGAATTGTAGGGGTGCCAAAAGGAGAAGAACAACAGCAAGAAATTTACAACTTATTTGAACAAATAATGAAGGAAAACTTCCCCAATCTGGCAAAGGACATAGACTTCCAGTAAGTCCAGGAAGCCCAGAGAGATCCAAAGAATTTAGACACAAAGAGAAACACACCAAAGCACATCATCATTAAGTTACCCAAGATTAAAGACAAAGAGAGAATCTTAAAAACAGCAAGGGGAAAGTAAAGGGTTACCTGCAAAGGAGTACCCATAAGGCTAACAGATGATTTCTCAAAAGAAACCTTGCAGGCAAGAAGGTGCTGGAAAGAAGTATTTGCGGTCATGAAAGGCAAGGACCCACATCCAAGAATACTCTATCCAGCGAAGCTATCATTTAGAATGGAAGGGCAGATAAAGTGCTTCCCAGATAAGGTCAAGTTAAAGGAGTTCCTCATCACCAAGCTATTATTATATGAAATGTTAAAGAGACTTATCTAAGAAAAGGAAGATAAAAATATGGACAGTAAAATGACAACATACTCACAACTATCAACAAACAAATCTAAAAAAAATAAAAGAAAGAAAAACAACGAAAGCAAAAACTAAGCAAACAACTAGCACAGGGGCAGAATCAGAGAAATGGACATCACATGGAGGATTTTCCATGGGGAGGGGGAAGGGAGGAATAGCAGGGAAAATGTACAGGGAAGAAGAAGCATAATTGGTAGGCATAAAACAGGCAAGGAGAGGTCAAAAATGGTATAGGAAACAGAGAACTCAAAGAACTTATATGTACAACCCATGGGAATGAACTAAGGGTGGCAGAAAGCTGGAGAGTTGGGGGCGCAGTGTGGAGAGGGGATAAAGGGGGGATATTGGGAAAACTGTAATAGCATAATCAATAAAATATATTTTAAAAAACAAACAAAGGACATAGAGTATTGCCTGGCAGGTAACAAGTGCTTTATAAGTGTTTGCTGTTGTAAAGTTGTGATGTTGTTATTGGTGTTGTGATGCTGCGATTGTGCTGCTGTTATAGGCATTTGCTGTTGTTATGTAACATTGTTATTGATATTTGATGTTGCTTTTTAGCTCAGGTAATGATTTCAGTGTTTAACTGCTGTAAACTAAACACCCCAGACATGTACAGATAGAGGGTTAGCTTAGAGAAGAGAGAAAGACATTCCCCATTGATGACACTGAAAAGATTGTGTAACAATAATGGCCAGGTAGGTTTGTATAGATCAAAGGTTTAGACAGGCATATGCATTCTTCACAGAGTTGCCACCTTCCCAGACATGGCAAATTTGCCACTATAGTCAGGGTGATTGCTCTCCCTATTAGGTCTCTTTTCCATCCCCATCCCCATCCCCAGGTCACTAATCCCACCACCACCACCATCATTTTCGATTTGTAGTGGAAAAGAATGAACTAGAGTACATGAAGTATCAAGAGCCCAGTCTTATTGATGACAGAAGTTAACTATCAAGTTTCTGTGGCCTGCACTGACTCATCCTCTGTTTTTTTCCATCACCTGATTCACTTCCAGAACACTTGCTGTTCAAGTGCAAAACTTAAGTGTGGCACAATGCACATATTAGAGCCCAATAAAGCCAACAGGAAATCTGAGAATTCAAACTTTCTTGGTTGTCTAAGAAAGATTTTGATTCCCAAACATCCCTTTTGATCTTCCCTTGTCTCTCCTCCTTTTTGTGGCCTGAAAGTTTCTTTCTCTGCTCTGGTAGTTTACCTGTACTCTTCAGCCCACAGCACTGTTTAGCTTTGGAATGCAGTGAGGCTGTTAAGGAAGCAGACTCTTCATTTCTTAGGCGCCATGAGTAATTGTTGTGGTTTCTGATCAGAACGACTTTCCATCTAGACACCTCATGAAAGCAAAACCTGCTTTAGCACCACTTGGCATGTCAAGACACATCATTCTGATATCGCCAGCCTGTTCCCACCATAAAAAGTCACCATCTCCCTTCCCCATGATGTACAAAATATGGAAAATTTACACTATTAAGGCAAAATTATTAAGTAATGAGGGAGTTGTTTGTGCATCAACTAGGGCCTATGTTTGAGAGCGTCATAATGCTGTCCTTGAAGTTCAGGTATGCAACTAACTCGCACCTCTTTAGTTGTGCATCGCCTGGAGTACACCATTCCAGAGACAAAAATTCCAGCTCTCGGATACATCTGAGGATCACAATCACACATATTCAAGCCTCAATTTCTAAGTAAAATATAATCAGTGGCAGGCAGATTAAATTTAAATATATTTCAATTAAACAACAAATCTCAGGCTAATACTTCTTTAAAGTACTGGGTAAGAAATGATACATAATACATATAGTATCACATTTTTCTGGTTTATAGCTTATTTTATATTTAACTAGGTCTCCTATTCAAACCAGGAACTAAGCTTTATAGAAAACCTGCTCTTTTCTGTCTATTTATATTTGCAGTTGAAACTTCCTTCTCCCTTAGCCCATGAGCTACTCTGGATTGCCTTACTTTTGCCTAAAAAACATCTTCCTCACTTACTCCATCTGGTCGTATGGAAGGTATTTTCCTATTTCATATCAGCCCATATATATTTTCTTCTAAGTCCTCTATCTCCAAAAGCATCTATGCCCACATGCTGACACCTCAGTCCCTACAGTGTCAGGATTAGTTTCTCAGGGCTTTCGGGCTAAAAGTTGGATCCACTGGAATTTTTGTATTATAGTATATATCTTTTTGGCTGTCAGTGTTATCATTGTATCTGGCAGGTTTATTAATAACAGGTTTTATATGTTGAAGTAAAGCTTATATAATTGAAATACTCAGCATATTAAAAATTAGAATGAAATATTTTTTCTCTTTTTTTTTTTGTTGTTCAAGTACAGTTGTCTCCATTTTCCTGCCATCACCTTCCCCTGCCCCACCCACCCCTACTTCCCACCCTCAATCCTTCCCCACTTTAGTTTTGTCCATGGGTAGAATGAAAAACTTAATGGAATGGTAACCATCCTCTATGACTCACACTAGAATTTAATATGTAGAGCAGGGAGAAGATACCAGAATGTGAGGCACTAAGGAGGCTGCCGTGCAGTACCTGATTTGAAATATCTCTCCCCACCCCCATGCCCACACCACCAGCAGACCACTGATGATAAGATCCTGCTGTGAAAGATCTATGCTGTGGCATTCACAATGTTATAATACTAACAGTTCAAATAAGTAACAAAGGAGTCCAATTTCCTTATCTAATAGTATAAATTACTTCATCAGACCCTTTCCTGTTTGAGAACTGAGAATATTTTCCCAGAAAAA
The DNA here is from genome assembly GCA_004026765.1 of Micronycteris hirsuta. Lineage (NCBI taxonomy): Eukaryota > Metazoa > Chordata > Mammalia > Chiroptera > Phyllostomidae > Micronycteris > Micronycteris hirsuta. The sequence goes on from PVJI01022731.1 coordinate 5,682, forward strand.
GCCAAACAATAGACAAAATTGCAAAGGGGCAGAGAAAGGATGAGCCCCACTGAGACTCAAAATTGGGCTAATTAGCTTGTGGCCTTGGGAGGCAGGGAGGTCAGACAGGGGAGAGTCCAAAAAGCCAAAGACTCTCATGCCTTTATTCACCACTGACCTTGAAACCAGTTCTGTACAACCTGGAATTCTGGGCTCCAAAAGGCAATGCCTCCCTCTACTGAATGCTTTGGTTTTGGAGTGTCTGTATATTCATGAATCAAATCAGAAATTCTTGGAAAATTCAGTCCCTCCAGGTCCTTCCACCCCAGGAACCTCTCCCACCACATACCTTCCTCCATGAAAACAATACTTTTCCAGGTCCCTAAACCTTGAAGAACCGTGTCGAGGTCATGGATCATCCCCTTTCTCCACCCAGCCATGGATAAACATATGCTGATGGGTGGAGAGACAAGCAAAAAATATCAAGCACATCATCACAGTTACAAGAGCTATCCTGAGCCTCTTGTATTCAATACAAAATCTAATGCTGATCAACTGTATGCTGCTAATGAGATGTAATGCATAGATCCCAAAATGCAACAGCTATCTCCTCCTTAAAGCTTTAGCTGTGTGACTTTGGGCAAGTGAGTAAAATGCTGTAGTGATAACATTTCTTATAGAATAGAGTTACACAGTACATATGGAATAGGATATAGTAATTGAATTATCCATGCTTCAGTTTCTCATCTGCAAAATGGTGATATTAATAGCACTTATTGAATAAAGTAGTGTATGTTAAATAAGCTGATGTATGTAAAGTACTTATTTTGTAAATATTAAGTATTCAGTAAATATTAGCTATTACTATGACTATTTCTACAGAATCTTTCTAATACTCTGGGTTTAGGAGGAACAAAATTTGGTAGCAAGTTAACAGATTCCCACTTGGAATCTTGGTCACTAGTCATAATCAGAGCCTTTGGGTTGCTTCAGAAATATTCTAAATATAGTCATGAGAGTAGTAAACTTCCCACATCCCTCTTCCCATATAAAGTAAGCAGATTGAAGCAGAGGACCGTACTGTCAACAAAGAGGAATGGGGAGAGACAGCCATATTTCAGGAAAACCCATCTCTTGCTTTTATTGGGTCAAGGAGATCTGTGGACAAATTCTTCCTAACTGAAAGAAGGAAACACATTCATAAGCTGGAGACACAGACCTATGAGGTGTGTAACTTCCTGTCTCCCTGATGAATGCTTCAGAAAATATTCAGTTGTGACTTTTTAAATTTCCATTTATTGTCACTGAAGGATGCATGGGGTGAGTCAGGGAGCTAGTCTGGGATAGTCAGCTGGGAAGAGGCTCTCAGACTCTGCCTTGCTTTCTTAGTCACTCAAAGAGACCATTGACCTTTGTATCCTGGCCCCGCCTCTGTATGACTCAAACGTACAGACTCAAATCATCCAAAAACTACAAGGTATTTCATGCAGGTCAATGACTAAACCATTCAAGGAAAATGAATGTCTTTTTTTTTTTTTTTTACAAAAATTTCTCCTGATATAGCATCCCACTCTGATGGCTCATCCTCAAGATGTAACTGTTTAATGAACTCAAGCAGTCTAGGTGTGACCCATCTTGACAATTCTGTGGCCCTTGACAATGCAAGCTTAGGCTTCATCTTAAAGTTGTCCTCCCACTTCAAGAACTAGTCTTGCTGGGTCAGTTTCCTTTGTCTCTCATCATGGCTTCCAGCCCCTACTGCATCCTCCTTCATAACTGCCCCCAAGATGACCGAAGTTTCAGGGTATTTTTTTTTCACTTTTGAAGTTGGACCAGTATTACTTAATCTTTTTTTCATTAAAAACCACTTTAAAGAGTCTAATAATAAACCCTATGGATTTTCTCTCTGTACTTTTCACTCTCACTCTGAAATGTGGCACACAATTTCAGGAGTTCACAAGCCCACTGAAGCACCTGCGTAAACTCCCATGAATCCAAATGAGAAAGGGAAAAATGAGCCCCTGACACCCAAGAAGTGGACTGTTTGATAACTAGCCTCCATGTGGCAGCAGCTTGCTGGCAGTCACAGCTATTCCCTCTTATTCTCTTAGTGAGCATACACTTTCTCACAGAAAACCAATGCCACCAACATCAGACAAGGTATTTCGAGACCATAATAAAGTGAGACAAAACAAGGCTACTCCATACTTTTGTCTAAGCACAGACAAAAACTGACAAAATAGTGCACTTTCCCTTCTTGGCAAGTATGAGTGACTTTACCAATTACTTCTTTATCAATTATAGCTCCATCTTTGCTCTGGTCTTCCCTCTCCATAGTTAATTGATTTAGCCACTCAAACATAGAATTGACCATGCTTTCTTTTTATCATATTTGTAAATGCTTTATTGAGATATAATTCACATACCATATAATTCACCTATTAAAAGTATATAATTCAATGTTTGTGTTATACTCAGAGTTTTACAACCATCATAACAATCAATTTTAGAACACTTTATCATCTCAAAAAGAAACCCTGTACCCCTTATCTATCACCCTCAACCTGCTCATTCCCTGGATCTAACCAGCCACTACCGCACTTTCTGTCTCTCTCTTTTCCTATTCTGGTTATTTCCTAAAAAGGAAATAATGGAGTGACTTGACGCCAACCCCAGTCTTTGTGTGATACTAACCACATGAGCAACCCAGAGAAAGAACTTCTTAGCTAAGTCCAGTCAACTCCTAGAACTGTGGAGAGATAATAGTGAAAGGAATAGATAGGTGGAACAGCTCTGAAAGAACTGCAGGAGCTAATAATCAGTACAGCAGGGAGGCTCTGGATCAGAGAGCTCCAAAGGACAGCAGGACTTGGGGTTCTTACACCCCCAGGCTTATCTGTGCTATCAGATGTTGAGTATAGTTTGGCAAGTGCACAAAGCACACAGGCTCTACATGACTAAACTTATTTGAGCTTTGTATAATAAAATTGTATATGTAAAAATTTGACTTTGATGCCAGTAAGCTGTTGTACTAATTGGTCTCAGCTTGCTATGAAGAGTAAACAATCTAGGGAATCACATATCAAGACCATTTTTGGCTTATTTATGTAGCAATTCTGCAACATATCACATTGTTCTTTGAGTGAGGCCAAGAGCAGCCCAGGAATCTCTAACAGACTCAGGTTGCAGTTCAAGAAGTCTTTCCATATGGACTATCTAACACCAAAGATCCTGTGGTTTTAGTGGTATCTGTGGTGGGAAAGACACAGTGTAATGTTTCTTGCAAACACTGCTGGGAAAATTGCAATGTACATCACTAAATTTCTGAAACAAGGCCCTCTGCAGTACATAATTATACACTAGGTAAAAACTCCTGCTGCTCACATTTCTTTGAGTGCTGGACCATAGAACATCAAGCAACCAACCATGCAGCCAGAACTGCCCATCATGAGCTGGGTTCCATTAGACCCCTCAGACCATAAGGTCAAGTGTGCTCAACAATTCACTTTAAGTTAGATGTGGTATATCCAACAGCAGCACAAACAGGGCTGGAAAGCACAAATAAATTGTATGAGCATGTGGCCCAGACCTATCATGTCAACCTTTGCTGTTGTACTAAAATCTCTTCCTCAACTCTTGACTAACTGACAGAAGAAATAGGCCAATTTTATTTTGGTTCACAAATGAGCTGGCTACATATGTGAGTGCAAGCTGAAAATGGACTGTCCTGAGATACAGCTCGACTCAGGTGGTGGTCCTGAAAGTCAGTGGTGAAACTAAGTCCCCGCAATGGGCAGAGCTTGGGTAATTAACATGGTCATTCACATTGTATATAATGAAAAATGGTCTGAGGATAGAATATGTACAGACTCAGGCAGTAGCAAATGGCTTGGCTGGTGGTCATGGCCCTGGGAGGAGAAACATTGGAAGACCAGGAATACAAAGGCCTGTAGAAGAGGCATGTCAACAAGCCCATGAAGCAGGCTCAACATACAAAGATCTTGTACCACATTTTGATGCCCACCAGAAAGCAACCACCACTGAAGAGCCAGTAAACAATTAAGTACACAGAATAACCCTGAAAACTGACAACAGCCAACCTATGTCATTGATCACCTCATATCTGATGCAATGGATTCATCACCAGTTTATACATAGTAGTAGAGAAGGAGGCTATCCATGGGTCTTACTGCTAGGCTTCCACTCCCCAAGGCTGACTAGTTAAGGCTACCATACCTACAATATGACAACAATAGACACCAACGCTGAGTCCTCACATAGGGCACCATTTCTCAAGGTGACCACATGCCTACTTGAGAGCAAGTTGATTACACCATTTCCACCATTGAAGGGTTAGAGATTCCTCTTGATCGGAAGAAATAGAAGTTTAGGGTACAAGTTTGTCTTTCTTTCCTGAAAATTCTCAACAAGTACTACTCTCCAAAGGCTTACAAAATATTTGATTCACTGACATAGTATTCCACATGACAATGCTTCAAACCAAAAAGGTGTGACAAGCAGCTGTGTTAGGAAGTCACAATCCCATGGAATCATTGGTCCGGTGATAAATCATATCACTATAAGATGTAGGCCTGACAGAGTAGCAGCATGAACAGCTATAGTACCATCTTGGAGATGATGCCCTTTGAGAATGGCATACCATCCTTCAGGTGCAACATATACAGTAAATCATATATGGGTTCAAGGACCAAGAGGATGCACCAGGAAAACAGGAATTTGAATACCTCATAGCACTATGTATCCAGCTCATGACTCTGTTCTCTTCTTTCAGAGTCCAAGAACTAGGAGGTTGAAATAGGCATGATCCTGCTTACCATTATTCTCAAAGATCCACTTCAGAAATCTCTCCTTCCTATCATTGAAATTCTAGGCTCAACATAACTAGAAGTCCTGATTCTCCGAGGGGTATCATGAAGAACAGTGTAAGGGTCCCATGAAACATGCTATGTCTGAAGCCTGGCAACTTTAGGCTCCTCTGTCAAAAGTCCAGCAATCAAGGATGGAATCACTAGACCTTCAGGTATAATTGACCATGATCTTCAAGAGGAGATATGGCTGTTGTTATTCAATGGGGGCAAAAAAGAGATTTGGTGAGATATCTCTTGGTGCTCTCCAACCCACATTTGACATGAAATCAAAAAGCATAGAAGCCATGGGTTTAGAATGTCATGGTGCTAGGGGCTCACATCCTTCTAATACAGAGACCTAAGTTTCGTACCAATGAGTCACAAGACAAGCAGAGGTGCTAGCCAATGAAGAGAGTTGAGAAGAACTGGTATTAAAGGAAGAAAATAATGAGTACATCTTGCAGCATGAAAACTGCTATGGTGTGTGGTACAATAGTTTCATTCACTGAATTTCTCTTTTAAGTTTCCTTAGGGAAAGAGATCAGCCACAGTCCTAGAAGAATATGTTTCTACATAGGGATGAACACACTAGATGAAGTGAATGAATCCGAATGGCACAAGGGAAAGACAGTAGGAGAAGTGGTGGGGTGCTGCCAAGATCCCCCTTCTAGCTGCAGGCACCCATTCCCTTAGCTGATGGGAGTATTAGGTATTGGGAAGGAGAGGTAGTAATGGCTCATAGATGAGTCCTTTTCTCAAATTTTCCGTAGCTGGAGACAATTACCTCTCCCAAGGTTATGCTCCTTCTTGGGTGCAGCCTGTATCCTATGACTAGTGACTCTAAGGACACAATTCTCTGCACTGGAAAGGAGAGGGGACACTGACACCAAAATCACTTGAAATGTAGATTCCTGGTTGCAGGGAATTCTTACGAGATAGGGTCCTGGAACCAGGTTTTCTGCCTCCAGCTCAACCACAGTGTTATGAGCCAAGTCAATGTCTTGTCTTCTTCTGGGCCAAATTGGCCCTTCAGGTTCTTGCAATGTATTCTAGAGCCACACTGTCCAGCATGGTAGCCACAAGCCACAGGGATTATTGTTTGAAATGTGGCTGCAAGTGTTTATGTCCAAAAAAAAGGACATTTGTGTGTCTTCACCACAGGATAGCCCCATGCTAGCTCATTACCCCGGCCCCTACATGACTCCCTTTCTTACCGCCTTGTGTCTGGTAGCATCCCTCTCACACAGATAACCCTTGACCTTGTGCTCACTATCATATCCTTTCCATGGACTTTGCAGCTCTACTTCCACTGGAAATCCCACCTGCCTCTCACCCACAGACTCAGTTCACCCTAAAAGGCTGGGCTCACTTCCAGAAACCCTCCCCGCTCTGAGTCTGAAACCACCTGGCCTGAGCTGGCAGTTGTATGGGCTCTGCCATTACCCCTCATCCAAGATGTTGAGTATCTGTCCTAACTCTGTCATGACCAGGTAGGGAGACTTAGGCATTATCCTTAATCTCTCCTGTCTTCTGCTCTTCAGGTCTCCTTATTTCCTAATTTCTGGGCTTCCTCTGGGGCATGTGTGATCTTCACCAAGACCTGCCCCAACCATTCCATTTAGGTGGCAGAGTTGCATGCTTCTGCTGGTACAGATTTCACAAATATCCATGCTGGAAAGGGTGACCTGGGCATGAATATAGGGATCACAGCCCAATTAGTTTAAAGAGTCAATGGAGCAAGACAAAAGAGGACCTTGCACAGCAGTCTGGGGTGAGTGGAATAAAGAACAAATTCACAAGTTCCGGCCAAGATGGAGACATAGATAGAAACACTTTGCTTCCTCGTACAACTAAAAGAAGGATAAAAACCAATTTAAAAACAATAAACAACCGTAACTGCTAGAAAATAAAATTGCATGGACCTCCAACAACCAAGGAATTAAAGAAACATTCATCCACACTGGTAGGAGGGCTGGAGATGGGCAGCCACGTGGAGAGGGCCCATGGTCAGGCAGAGAGGACTCATGGCAGGCGGCAGACCATGTGTGCTTGAGGCTTGGGGCTGGCTGACCAGGAAACTAAATACTCAAAACCTCTAGCTGTAAAATCCTGCTAAGAAGGTGGGAGAAACTCCTAGTCTCACAGGATAGTTTGGTGGATGTGGAAAGCAAGGGAAGTGATGGAAAGTGGAGCTAGAGTCAAGCAAGCAGCATTGTCCCCTCTCTGACCCCTCGTCCACAGACAGTTTCACATCACAGTGACAATAGTTACCCCACCCTGGTGAATACCTAAGGCTCCACCCCTTACAACATAACAGGTGCACAGAGACAAAGAAATATGGCCCAAATGAAAGAACAGATCAAAACTCCAGAAAAAGAACTAAGTGATGAGGAGATAGACAATCTGTTAGATGCAGAGTTCAAAACACTGGTAGTCGGGATGCTCACAGAAATTATTGAGTTTGGTCACAAAATGAAGGAAGAAATGAAGGCTATACAAAGTGAAATAAAGGAAAATATACAGGGAACCAAAAGTGAAGGGAAGGAAACTAGGATTCAAATCAACGGTTTGGAACAAAAGGAAGACATAAACATCCAACAGGAAGAGAATGAAGATGCAAGAATTCAAAAAATGAGGAGAGGCCCTGGCTGGTATAGCTCAGTTGATTGAGCATGGTCCCAAAGAAATTGGATCCAAGAAGAAACTCATCAAGACACATCATAATTAAGTTACCCAAGATTAAAGATAAAGAGAGGATCGTAAAAGCAGCAAGAGGAAAGGAGTGAGTTACCTAAAAAGGAGTGCCCATAAGTCTATTAGCTGATTTCTCAAAAGAAACCTTGTAGGCAAGAAGTGGCTGGAAAGAAGTATTTGAAGTCATGAAAGGCAAGGACCTACATTCAAGATTACTCTATCCAACAAAGCTATCATTTAGAATGGAAGGGCAGATAAAGTGCTTCCCAGATAAGGTCAAGTTAAAGGAGTTCATCATCACCAAGCCATTATTAAGTGAAATATTAAAGGGAGTTATCTAAGAAAAAGAAGATGATCAAAACTATGAACAGTAAAATGACAACAAACATAAAACTATCAACAACTGAACTTAAAAAAAAAACAAAAACTAAGCAAACAACTAGAACAGGAATGAATCACAGAAATGGAGATCACATGGGGATTACCAGTGGGGAGGGAGAGGGGGACAGTGAGGGGGAAAAGGTACAGGGATAAAGAAGCATAAATGATAGGCATAAAACAGACAGGAGGAGGTTAAAAGTAGTATAGGAAACAGAGAACTCAAAGAACTTATATGTACAACCCATGGACATGAACTAAGGGGTGGGGAATGATGAAGAGTGGAGGGGTGCAGGGCGTGGGAGGGGGATGAAGGGAAGAAAAAAATTGGGACAACCGTAATATCATAATCTATAAAATATACTTTAAAAAGAACAGACTCGCCTCATTTTACCTTCACAACCCACTGTTAAACAGAGATCATCCCCATTTTACAGATAAGGAAACAGAGGTTCGTAGATGGTTAAATAACATGCAGAGCCAGTTACTCCTCCAGGGCACCAACTCAAACACAAAGCCGCGGTTTCAATGCCTCCTGCACAACAATTCATACCCCTGTGTCACAGAGGGGCTGAGAGAAGATGCCCTGTCCTGTTTGTGACTTCCTAAATAAAGGTAACTGAAGCTTTCAAAATAAAAAGGAAATTATAAAAACAAGAGGACATCCTAGGAAATGCAGAAATTGGTCACTCCAGGGATCCAACAGAGAGAGAGCTGCCCTGGCTCACATAACCAAGGGTGCTTTTCAGACTGTGTAAGGGCAGGTGTACTCAGTAGTGGGTTATGGGCACCACTCATCCACCTCTCCATCCCAGGGAGCCCAGGGAATCCCTCTTGTTTGTAGTTAGTAAAGAGCAAAGGCAGTGTCTTTGGTTCATGTAAAAGGAAGCCACAGAAGTAGCAGCAGAGAAGTTTCCTTAAGTTTCATATTGATTCTAAAATTTAGACTATCAAAAATATTTGAATTAAGAGTCTCAATTCCAATGATAGTATTTTTTTCCTAGTATCCAATCTCTGCATTACACTTTGTAAAAGGGGAATATTTCTCCTGTGATAATCCACAGATTCTTCCACGTAAGACCAGAGGGCAGAGGTGAACATGGGTGCAATTTCCACCTCTAACACAGGGTGGCAGTAGCAGCATGAAATGAAGAAGCTGAGACCAATTATGCCCTCTGAGAAGCCACTGTTAAATGCCATCTAGGCTGGCTCTTTCACTTGGGCCCTCCAAATGTGTAGTGAAGGGAATGTGTAGGCAGGGACGAAAGTGGCATTCAAATCTTAGAAAATGTATCTGATGGCTCAGTTTTCTGGAAATATACCTCCCCTTTTCTCTCATAGACAGAGAGAAATAGAAACAGCAGTAAAGGGTCAGGAATTTTTCTCTTTCCAACATTTTGCAACAGACCCTACCTTGGTACCCTAAATTCTGTAAGGCCAGGCCTGTTCTCTTTGCATATGGGGCTTCCTCAGTCACAAAGCTATGATTTCTAGATTGGGTATTGATGACTTCCTCAGGCCTCCTTCCTCTCCTTCCAATATGTTGTCTAAAAGCACATACCTCTGGCTTACCTGTTATCTCCTTTCAATTTCCAGTCCTCAGGACCAAGCCAAAATTCAGTTATTTTGGGCCTAGTACATCTCAGCCTGAGTTTTCGCCTCTATCAGTCATTTCCATCTACTCCCTTTTCCAGCCAAACTTGTCTCTTTCCTTCCCCACTGCCCCCACCACCCTGATCCATTTTCCTATCTCATACCATTTGCTATGTGTTCCTCTGATGCCTCTTCATCTTCTGAAAGGCTACCTACCTGGTCTCAGCATCTCACATATGTCCTTGAAACCCTTCCCTGATGTTAGAAATATTGAGAATAATATGCACCATTTGCCTGGTACCACCAAGATTGTACAGAGATTAACTCAACTCATCGTCACTGAATCAGTAAACTCCATCCTATGTTACCTTGTTTTACAGATGTGGACACTGAAGCACAGTATGTTCACTCACCCAGGTTTCCACTATTGATGCAAATAGGTGGGGGACCATAAATTACCACTTCTACTTAGGCGAATATACTTCCTGCCCCTGAACTCAGAGAGGGTGACTTCAGCTATGCCTATCTGTGACCACCTGTGACCACCTGTGACCACAAACAGGAAGTGTGGAGATGAGAGTTGAAATCCTGGCTCTGACACTTGCTGGTTGAATAATAGGCAGGTGACTTTAGAGAAAAACAATTCTCTCTCTGTTTCTTCATTTTAAAATGGTGGTAAGAATAATAGGGCTATTGTGATGGTTTGAAGTGAAATATAAACTGTTGGGTTAGTGGCAGAGTCTGTGTATGTTGTAGTTATTACTCTACTTCACTGAATCTGCTGTAACCAAGAATTCAGCATCAGTCACTCTGAAAACACAAAAAAAAATGCAGCCAGATACCAATGGTTTATGAGACTTCTAAACAAACTGTAACTCAGAACCACGTGATTGGGGGCATTCAAACTAGGGAGAACTAAAGGAAGAAAACTCACTAAGGAATATCAGATAAGGCCCCTTCTTGGCAATACCTCCCAAATGAAGGAAGTCCTGTGGCTCTGACTCATGTGATTGTTCGCTCATTAGAACCTGACAGAAGGATTTGGGATTCAAGGAGTCTTCTCTCACTTCCAGAGAGCACCCTTCATCCAATGGACTTCATCTCCCTTCAGCTCACCAGCAGGAGGTTGGAGTGAGCCAGCTCTATGAGCCCACTTCCCACCGTGAGGAGGGAGGGCTTTCCAGGAGCCCACATTTGTGATTCCACCCCAGACCTTTGGTTGAGATGGCTTGGCCATTCCTATACCCTCCCCAAGTGTGTTGGAACTGTGACTGAAAAAAAATCAGTCTCTTCAGTTGACAGTAACTCTGGACACTGTGGGCTGCCATCTTCCACTGGCTAGGCAGAGCCAATGTGCTGGGAAAGATGATGAAGAGGAGGATGGAGGAAAGGAAGAAATAAAGATGGAGATAAAGTACTCACAGCATTCCCAGAAACTATCTTAGTTCCAATGTTCCTGAGGAAGGACACTTTCTCATAATGAACCCCTTGCCAGCACCAGCACCACCAGTCTGGCTACCTTGGGTTGGTCTCTGTCACTAGCGACTTGTGAAACCCTGGCTCTTCCCTGGACCTACCTGAGGCTAGAGGATCCTGTGTGCCATGAGCAAGAACTGCTGGACACTGTTGGCCTTGTCTGCAATCCCAAGCTGATCTTTGAGAGAAAGGATAACCTCTTCCCTGACTTTGTTCTGCATGAAGAAAAATAGATGTAAATAACACAGGTGATACCTGTGTCATAAAAAGAAGTCCCCCACACATCCCAGTGGTTAGTGGGTCAAACTTCTCTTTGAACAAAATAAAACCCCCAATTCCTGGGAGCCTTACTGTCTGGGTAGACTGAGTCACCGCATGCCACCTGACACCCACCTGGAGCTGTGCTTGAGAAGGGGAAACTGCAGCCTCCCCACATTACCAAGCCTCAGGCTGCAGCCTCAGGCACATTTTCCAGGCTTTCAGATGGTCCTTGAAGCCATGAAACCAACCACCACCCCACCCAGCCTCACTTGTCACTAACCCATGGCACCCAATTTAGGACCCAGTTCCAGAAGATCTCCCTGGGGACCCTGCAACTGGGAAAGGTGTCCCCCTCCAGCACCCCATCCCTCTGTTCTAGAAATACTTATTCTCTTCTGCAATTATTGCATTTTTTCTTTCCATCTGGACTATGAGGTCCTTAAGACAGGGCTTATTGTTTGTTCTTTTAGACATATACTGGTAATAAGTACTCAATAAATACTGTCAAGTTGTCTTTTCTTTTCAAAATGGCAGCTATCATCTCCTTTTCTGCCAGGATGAATGTCAGGACAGATAGAGCCTCTCTCTCACACTTTATCCTTGCTGTCTCATCTATTTACTCTTAGTTCTCGACTCCGGATGGTTAGTTCTGAAAGTCCTGAGGCCTGTGCTCATCTCTTCTGCTGCCCAAAGGAAATGCTATGAACTCAAGAAAGGCACTGAATCTGACCAACTGCCCCTGTAGTTTCTGCACGAAGGACTATTCTGAGACAGCCGTTAGATATGGCAGTGTTAACGTGCAGACCCTGGGTGCGAAATCAAATTTAAAAAGCACTGGGGTTAGGGGAAGTCATGGGAGAGGTGGGCTGAGGGAGGAGGTTAGGGGCTGGGGACTCTGAAATGGACGGTGAGGCACAGGATAAGGGTTACAGTATGGGAGAAGCATGAAGGGGCACAGGTGTCTGCAGAACCCATTAGCAAGTCATGTGAGAGTTGATTGTGCTTTGAGCAATTCAAAGTGTCTCCATCACAGAACACCCCATGAAAAGTTCCACACCCCAGACTTCCCCAGCCCTTGGATTCATCAGACCATCTGATCCTCGGGAGGGTGTGTAAAGGCTTCCAGGGTCAGGAAACACTTTCGTTGGTGACTTACACTTCAGGGTCTGCTCTCCCCAGACCCTCAGCCCCTGGTCTTACAGCCCTTTCCCTCTACCACAACCAGGGCACAGATCTTCTAGGACCAAAAAACAAACATAACATGTGGAATCTCATGAAGTTGACTGCCAGAGCAGCAATGACAAGGAGTGGACACTCTGCTACTTCAGAGGTTGGCATCCTCCTCACCCTCCCCGCCAGTGGAAGCAAGTGTGGGGTGGCTGGACCCTATGTCAGTGACAACAGAGCAGGCAGTGTGGTGAAAGCTGCAAGTGTTTGTGTCCAGTGCTGAGATCTTAGGGCCCTTTGCCATCAGTGCCATGCTCACACTCTTGCAGATAATCCTTGCATAATTGTATGTTTCACTTTGTTTTCACACAGCCACCCAGGGCCTGGGCAAGTAAGCTGAGGTCCAGAACAACTAGGGAACATGGCAACTTTGCGGAAATATCAATGTGTGCTCTAACATCAATGCACAGACAGTTATCCATCTCATCCTAACAAGCCTATGGTACATGTTCTTTCATCATCACAGTGAACTTTGTCCTGGGAAGCTTAGGGATGAATAGACGTGGTCTCAACCCCAGAGCCTGTGTTCTTTTGACTCCAGCTTTAATGAGTGTTCTTCATTAATTACATGTTTCCATTATCACCCATTTTACGCATAGTCATAATACATTTAGTGGCTTTCATCTACCTCTTCTCTACTTTATGCTGGGTGTGAAAATCGGTTACAATTTTACAGATATAACAGCTCAAGAAAAGAAAGAACTTGCTAGCCTTCAGCTAAGAGGTAGAAAGATCTTGGCACAGAAGCAAGACTCCCATCTCCTCATCCCCATCACTGGTCTTTCATGCACTCCTGCACATGCACATGTTTTTAAAGGAGTCTTAATTACATGGAAAATGTTTATTATTTATTATTATTATTTTGTATTGTTGTTCAAGTACAATTGTCTCCATTTTCACCACACTACTCCCCCCACCCCAGCCATCCTCACTTCCCACCCTGGATCCTATGCTCCATTGGCTTTGTCCATGTGTCCTTTATACATGTTCCTTGATGACCCTTCCCCCTTTACCTCCCTTTATCCCCTCCCATCTCCCCTGTGGTTACTGTCAGTTTATTCTTTATTTCAATTTCTTTGGTATTCATTTTCAATTTCAATATTTTGCTTGCTTTTTTTGTTTTGTTCATTAGGTTCCACATATAGGTGAGATCATATGGAATTTGCTTTCACCACCTGGCTTATTTCACTTAGCATAATGCTCTCCAATTCCATCCACGCTGGCGTGAAGGGTAGGAGCTCCTTCTTTCTTTCTGCTACTTAGTATTCCATTGTGTAAATGTACCATAGTTTTTTGATCCACTCATTTACTGAAGAGCACTTAGGTTGCTTCCAGCATTTGGCTACCATAAATTGTGCTGCTATGAACATTGGGGTGCACAGGTTCTTTTGGATTGGTGTTTCAGGATTCTTAGGAAATAACCCCATCAGTAGAATTGCTGGGTCAAAAGGCAGTTCCATTTTTAGTTTTCTGAGGAAATTCCATACTGTTTTCCACAGTGGCCACACCAGCCTGCATTCCCACCAACAGTGTACAAGGGTTCACTTTTCTCCACATCCTTTCCAACACTTGTTTGTTGATTTGGTTATGATGGCCATTCTGATGGGTGTGAAGTGATATCTCATTGTGGTTTTAATTTGCCTCTCTCTAATGTCTAGTGATGCTGAGCATCCTTTCATATGTGTCTGGGCCCTCTGTATGTCCTCCTTGGAAGAGTGTCTGTTTAGGTCCTTTGTCCATTCTTTTAATTTATTTTTTAATGTAATTTACTGATTATGCTATTATACTTGTCCCCTTTTCTCCCCTTTATTCCCCTCCACCCTGCACACCCCCTTCCACCCACATCCCCCCCCATTGTTCATGTCCATTGGTCATACATATTACAAGTTCTTTGGTTTCTACATTTCCTATATTATTCTTAATCTCCCCCTGTCTATTATCTACCTACCGTTTATGCTACTTATTTTCTATACCTTTTCCTCCTCTCTCCCCTCCTTCCCCAGTCCCCTCCCTTGCTGACAACCCTCCACGTGATCTCCATTTCTGTGATTTTGTTCCTGTTCTACTTGTTTGCTTAGTTTGTTTTTGTTTTAGGTGTGGTTAATAACTGTGAATTTGTTGTCATTTTACTGTTCATATTTTTTATCTTCTTTTTCTTAAATAAGTCCCTTTAATATTTCATATAACAAGGTCTTGGTAATGAACTCCTTTAACTTGACCTTATCTGGGAAGCACTTTATCTGCCCTTCCATTCTAAATGAAAGTTTTGCTGGATAGAGTAATCTTGGATATAGGTCCTTGTCTTTCATGACTTGGAATACTTTCCAGCCCCTTCTTGCGTGCAAAGTTTCTTTTGAGAAATCAGCTGACAGTCTCATGGGCACTCTTTGTAGGTAACTGTCTCCTTTTCTCTGGCTGCTTTTAAGATTCTCTCCTTATGGGCCCTCTGTATGTCTTCCTTAGAGAAGTGTCTGTTTAATCTTTTGCCCTTTTTTTAATTGGGCTTTTTGTCTTCCTGGAGTGGAGTCATGTGAGTTCTTTATATAGTTTGGAGATGGAACCCTTGTCTGAGGTATCATTGGCAAATATGTTTTCCCATACGGTTGAATCTCTTTTTATTTTAATATTGTTTTCTTTAGCCCGGCAGAAGTTTTTTATTTTGATGAGGTCCCATTTGTTTATTCCTCCCTTTATGTCCCTTGCTCTAGGGGACATATCATTGAAAATATTGCTGTGTGGAATATCTGAGATTTTCCCCCAGATGTACTCCTCTATGACTTTTATGGTGTCATGACTTATATTTAAGTCTTTTATCCATCTTGAGTATATTTTTGTGTATGGTGTAAGCTGAAAGTCAAGTTTCATGTTTTTGCATGTAGCTGTCCAGATCTCCCAACACCACTTTGTTGAAGAGGCTATTTACTCCATTCTATGCTTCTTCCCCTTTTGTTGAATATTAATTGACCATAGAGACTTGGGTTTATTTCTGAGCCCTCCCTTCTGTTCCATATTCTATGTCTCTGTTCTTATGCCAGTACCAGACTAGTTTGATTATTGTGGCCTTGTAATATAATTTGATGTCCAGTTTTGTGATCCTTCCTACTTTGTTCTTCCATCTCAAAATTGCTGAGGCTATTTGAAGTCATTTATGGTTCCATATAAACTTTTGAAGTGTTTGTTCTATATCTGTGAAATATGCCATTGGTACTTTGATAGGGAATGCCCTGAATCTATAAATTGCTTTGGGTAGTATGGACATTTTGATGATCTTGATTCCTTCGAACCATGAGCACAGTATATGTTTCCATTTGTTGGTGTCTTCCATAATTTCTTTCTTCAGTGTTGTGTAGTTTTCTGAGTACAGGTCTTTTACCTCCTTGGTTAGGTTTATTCCCAGGTATTTTATTTTTCTTGTTGCTATATCGCATGGGATTTTTTTCCTGATTTCTCTTTCTGCTGTTTCATTGTCGGCATACAAAAATGCCTTTGATTTCTAAATATTGACTTTGTATCCTGCAGTTTTGCCAAATTCATGTATTAGGTTGAGTAGTTTTTTGGTGGAGTCTGTAGGATTTTCTATGTACACTATGTCATATGCAACAAATGACAGTTTTGTTTCCTCCTTTCCAATTTGGATGCCTTTCATTTCCTTTTCTTGTCTGATTGCTGTGGCTAAAACTTCCAATACTATGTTGAATAGAAGTAGTGAAAGTGGACAAACTTGTCTTGTTCCTGATCTTAGTGGGAAAGATTTTAGTTTTTGCCCATTGAGTATGATGTTGGCTGTAGGTCTCTCATATATGGCCTATATTATGTTGAGGAATGCTCCCTCTATTCTCACTATGCTGAGTGATTTTATCATAAATGGGTGCTGTACCTTATCAAATGCTTTTTCAGCATCTATTGATGTGATAATGTGATTTTTGTCTTTGCTTTTGTTTATGCAATGTATTGCGTTTATTGATTTGCGAATGTTGTACTATCCTTGCATCCCTGGGATGAATCCCACCTGGTCATTGTGTATGATCTTCTTAATGTATTTCTGGATGCAGTTTGCCAATATTTTCTTTATTGTATATGTTCATCAGTGATATTGGCCTGAAGTTTTCTTTCTTTGTTGTGTCTTTATCTGGTTTGGGGATTAGGATGATGATCAAAAGAGTTTGGGAGTCTTCCATCATTTTGTATTTTTTGAAATAGTCTGTGAAGGATAGGTGTTAGTTCCTCCTTAAATGCTTTGTAGAATTCTCCTGTGAAACCATCTGGTCCAAGGCTATTGTGTGTTGGAAGTTTTTTGATTACTGCTTTAATTTCATCTGCTGTTATTGGTTGATTTGGGCTTTCTGTTTCTTCCTTATTGAATTTTGGAAGATTATATTTTTTAAAAAATGTGTCCATTTCTCCTAGGTTTTCATATTTCTTGCCATACAATTCTAAATAGTAGTGTCTTACAATCCTTTGAATTTCTGTGGCGTCAGTTGTAATATCTCCTCTTTCATTTCTGATTGAGTTTATTTGGGTCCTCTCTCTTTTTTTCTTGATGAGCCTGCTTAAAGGCTTGTCTATTTTGTTTATCTTTTCGAAGAACCAGCTCCTGGATTCATTGATCCTTCGAATTGTGCTTTTAGTCTCCATGTCATTTAATTCTGATCTGATCATGGTTATTTCCTTCCTTCTACTTCCTCTGGGTTGTCTTTGCTGTTGTTCCTCGAGTTCTTGTAGGCGTAGGGTTAGGTTGTTGGTGTGAACTGTTTTGTTTTTTTGTTTTTTTTAGGTAGGCCTGTATCGCTATGAACTTCCCTGTCAGGATTGCCTTCGCTGTGTCCCATAAGTTTTGGGTTGTTGTCAGTTCATTTTTGTTCAAGGAACTTTTTGATTTCTTCCCTAATCTCATCTTTGACCTATTCATTGTTTAATAGCATGCTATTCAGTCTACATGACTTTGAGTGTTTTGGGTTTTTTCCTTTGGGTTGGTTTCTAATTTCAGTCCATTGTGGTCAGAGAAAATACTTGGTATGATTTCAATTTTCCTGAATTTGTTGAGGCTTGTTTTGTGTCCTATCATATGGTCTATTTTTGAAAATGTTCCCCATGCATTTGAAGAGAATGTGTATTCAGATTATTTGGGGTGAAAGGCCCTATATATATCAGTTAAGTACATTTTTTCTACGGCATTGTTCAGTGCCACAATATATTTGCTGATATTTTGTTTGGAGGATCTGTCCATTTTTGGCAGTGAGGTGTTGAAGTCCCCTACTATAATTGTGTTGCTATCAATATCTTTCTTGAAGTCCTCCAAGATTTTCTTTATGTATTTGGGCACTCCTATGTTGGGTGCATATATATTTACAATGTTTATGTCTTCCTGGTGGATTATTCCTTTCAGTATTATGAAATGTCTTTTTGGGTCTCTTTTTATGGCCATTTTTTGAAGTCTATTTTGTCTGATATGAGTGTTGCTACCCCAGCTCTTTTTTCCTGTCCATTTGCTTGGAAAACCTGTTTCCAGCCCTTCACATTCAGCCTGTGTAAGTCTTTTGTCCTGAGGTGGGTCTCTTTGAGGCAGCATATGTGTGGGTCGTGCTTTCTTATTCATTCCGCTATTCAATATCTTTTAATTGGAGCACTTAATCCATTTACGTTAAGGTTATTATTGATTAGTACTTATTCGTTGACATTTTTTTTTGTATCTGTGTTCCTCTCTCTCTCTCTTTCCCTTCCTTTCCTTAAATAAGTCCCTTTAGCATCTCTTGCAGAGCTGTTTTGGTGGAGGTGTATTCTTTTAGACTTCTTTTGTCTGGGAAACTCCTTATTTGGCCATCTATCTTGATTGAGAGCCTTGCTGGGTAGTCATCTTGGTTGCAGCCTCGGGTTCTCATTACTTGGAATATTTCTTGCCATTCTCTTCTGGCTTGATGTGTTTCCATTGAGAAGTCAGCTTCTACCCTTATCGGGGTTCCCTTGTATATTACTTCCTGTTTCTGTCTCGCTGCCTTTAAGATTCTCTCTTTGTCTTGGAATTTTGCCATTTTAATGATGATGTGTCTTGAAGTGGGCCTGTTAGGGTACCTTTTGATGGGGATTCTCTGTATTTCCTGGATTTGTGTGGATTTTTCTCTCATCAGATTAGGGAAGTTTTCCACCATTTTTTTTTCCAACAGGTTTTCTATCCCTTGCTCCTCTTCTTCTCCTTCTGGTATCCCTATTATACGAATATTTTTACGTTTCATGTTGTCCTGCATTTCCCTTAACACTTCTTCATTCTTTCCAAGCCTTTTCTCCTGTTCTTGCTCTTTTTGAGTGTTTTTTTCTACCTTGTCCTCCAACTCTCTGATCCCATCCTCTGCCTCATCGAGTCTGCTTTTGATTCCTTTTATTGTATTCTTCAATTCAGACATTGTATTCTTCATTTCCTCTTGGCCCTTGTGAATAGTTTCTATTTCCTTTTTCATGTTGACATAGTTTGCAGTGAGTTCATTATGGTTTCCCTGTAGTTTCTGGTAATTTTCTGTGAGCTCATCGAGCTTCTCGAGCTTCTTGAGCTTTCTGATAACATATGCTTTGAACTCAATATCTGATAGTTGGCTTGCCTCTGTTTCATTTATCATTCTTTCT
>PVJI01022732.1:0-24773 GCA_004026765.1 Micronycteris hirsuta
GACATGATCCACACTTACTCACACGGGAATCACACGGAGCTGTGCTCAAAACGTGTAAATTCTCAGGACTGCGTGTTTACACACGTGTGGAAATCACTGCCACAATATCTCTTTGTGGTTTTAATTTGCAGAGGCCCAGGGAAGTTGAGCATTTTTTCCTGTGTCTATGGGCAATCTGTATGTCCTCCTTGGAGAAGTGTCTACTCAGGTCCTTTGTCTATTTTTAAATTGGATTGTCTTCCTAGTGTTGAGTCATATGAGTTCTTTATATATTTTGGAGATTAAACCCTTGTCCAACTTATCATTGCCAAATGTTCTTGTGTATAGTTGATTCCCTTTTTATTTTGATGATGGGTTCTTCAGCTGTGTGGAAGATTTCAATCTGATACAGTCCCATTTGTTTATTTTTTACTTTGTTTCCCTTATCCTAGGAGATATATCCACAAAAATATTGCAATGTGAGATAACTGAAATTTTACTGCCTATGTTTTCCTCTAGGATTTTTATGGTATCAGGACTTACATGTAAGTCTTTTAGCCATTTTGAGTTTATCCTAGTGTGTGGTGTAAGGCAGTGGTGTAGTTTCATTTGTTTGCAAGTACTAGTCCAGTTCTCCCAACACTATTTTTTGAAGAGACTCCTTACTCCATTGTATGCTTTTGCCTTCTTTGTCAAATATTAATTAGGCCAAAAAGTGTGGGCTCTCTATTCTGTTCCATTGATCCATGTGTCTATTCTTATGTCAGTACCAGATTCTTTTGATTACAGTGGCCTTGTAGTATAGTTTGATATCAGGTACTGTGATCCATCCAACTTTGTTCTTTCTCAAGATTGCTGAGGCTATTCAGGGGAGTCTGTTTTGGTTCCATATAAATTTTTGGAATATTTGTTCTAGATCTGTGAAATATGCCATTGATATTTTAATAGGAATTGCATTGAATCTATAGATTGCTTTGGGTATTATGGACATTTTAGTGATGTTAATTCTTCCAATCCATGAATAATTTATATGCTTCCACTTATTTGTATCTCCCTCAATTTCTTTCTTCAGTGTCCTATAATTTTCTGAGTACAGGTCTTTTACCTCCTTGGTTAAATTTATTCCTAGGTACCGTATTTTTTTTTGTTGTTGTTGCAATAGTAAATGGGATTGTTTTCTTTGTCTCTCTTTCTGGTAGTTCATTATTTGTGTATAAAAATGCTATCAGTTTCTGAGTATTGATTTTATACCCCACTACTTTGCCAAAATCATTCATTATTAGGTCTAGTAATTTTTTTGTGTAACCTATAAGGTTTTCTATGTAAATATCATATTATCTGCAAATAATGACAACTTTACTTACTCCTCTCTAATTTGGATGCTTTTTATTTCTTCATGCCTGATCACTGTGGCTAGGACTTCTGGTACTATGTTGAATAAGAGTGGTGAAAGCGGACATCCCTATCTTGTTCCTCATCTTAAGGCAAACACTTTTAGTTTTTGCCCATTGAGTATGATGTTTGCTGTAGGTTTTTTGTATATATCCTTTATATTGTTGAAGCATCCCTATATTCCCACTTTGCTGAGAGTTTTTATCATAAATGGGTGCTGGAATTTATCAAATGCTATTTCTGCATCTGTTGATATGATCATGTGATTTTTATCTTTCATTTTGTTTATGTAATATATCACATTTATTGATTTGCATCCCTAGGATAAATCCCACTTTATCATGGTGTGTGATCTTTTTAATGTGTAGCTGGATCCAGTTTGCTAATACTTTGTTGAGAATTTTAGCATCTGTGTTCATCAGGGATATTGGCCTATAGTTTTCTTTCTTTATTGTATCTTATTTTCTATTGTTGTTTAAGTACAGTTGTCTCCATTTCCCCCCCACCACTCCGCCTCACCCCACCCCACCCATTCCCACCTCTCACCCTTGATCCTATCCCCCTTTGGCTTTGTCCATGTGTCCTTCATACATGTTCCTTGATGACCCTGTCTCTTCTTTCCCCCATTATTCCCTTCCTCCCTCCCCTCTGGTTACTGTCAGTTTGTTCTTTATTTCACTGTCTCTGGTTATATTTGGTTGATTGTCTGTTTTGTTGATTAAGTTCCACTTATAGGTGAGATCAAATGGTATTTGTGTTTCATTGCCTGTCTTATTTCACTTAGCATAATGCTGTCCAGCTCCATCAATGCCGTTGTGAAGGGTAGGAACTCCTTCTTTTTTTCTACTGCATAGTATTCCATTGTGTGAATGTACTATAGTTGATCCACTCATTTGCTGATGGGCCCTTAGGTTGCTTCCAGCACTTGACTATTGTAAATTGTGCTGCTATGAACTTTGGGATGCATAGGTTCTTTTGGATTGGTGTTTCAGGATTCTTAAGGTATAATGCTAGCAGTGGAATTGCTGGGTCAAAAGGCAGTTCCATCTTTAATTTCTGAGAAAATTCCATACTGTTTTCCAGTGGCTGCAGCAGTCTGCATTCCCACCAACAATGTACTATGGTTCCCTTTTCTCCACACCCCTGCCAGTACTTGTTATTTTTTATTTGTTTATGATGGCCATTCTGATTGGTGTAAAGTGGTATCTCATTGTGGTTTTAATTCACATCTCTCTGATGGCTAGTAATGCTTTCATATGTCTCTGGACTTACCTGGTTTTGGAATTAGGGTAATACTGGTCTTGTGAAAACAGCTTGGAAATCTTCCTACTTCTTGAATTTTTTGGAATATTTTGAGAAGAATAGGTGTTAGTTCTTTGAATGTTTGGTATAATTTGTCTGTGAAGCCATCTGGTCCAGGACTTTTGTTTGCTGGGAGTTTTTTGATTACACCTTCAATTTCATTAGTTATTGGTCTATTCAGGTTTTTTGCTTCTTCCTGATTCAGTTTTGGAAGATTGTATGTTTCTACAAATTTATCCATTTTTCCCAGGTTGTCCAATTTCTTGGCACATAGTTGTTTCTAGTATTTTCTTATGATCCTTTCTATTTCTGTGGTATCGGTTGTCACTTCTGTTTCATTTCTCACTTTACTAATCTGGGTTTCTCTCTCTCTCTTTTTTGATGATTCTGGTTAAGTTAATTTTAGTAATTCTAGGTCTTATTTTCTGACCATCTCAAAAAACACAGTGTAAATACTTACTCTTAAGTTTATTGAATTTCTTGTTAGCGTGCCCTGATCAGTTTTTATTTATGAGTCATAGACCCCTCTTAAGTAGGTGTAATTTGGATTCATGTGCTATATAGTTATTTTTCCCTACCTCATCATAGTACAGGCAGACAGCAAGATGATAATGAACCCATCACTTCACAGTTCAGCCCTCTCCAAGAATTTCTCTTAAGTCCTAAAGAGGAGGCAGTGGGGAAAGAGAGAGAATGATCCTTCATGTATCCCACAAAATGCTGTTTCTTTGGGTGTGTTATGCCTGGCCATGCTATGCTATCACTAACTTACTTCCAACGAATCCAAGAACTCAGCCAAAAGCACTCCCTAGGTGGTACGATTTGGGGATTCTGTTCATTCATAATATCTGTATCATTAATTTTTATTCAAGCAACTTGTGGCTAGCATGGCTTTGTGCCTTAACCAACCAACTTCTCATGACATGACATTGTACAGTCCCTTCCTTGGTACTTTTTATGAATATTATAATGATTTTCAGTTTCTTTTCCTATAGAAATATCCTATAGATATTGCCTGGCTACACTCTTGAGCCCTGAAACTGTCTCTGAACAATTCCTTAGCATTAAAAAAAACAAACAAACTCCAAAGTTCTTATTTCATTTTGAAGTTTTTCAACTAATGTCTTTCATCTTAATCTTTTAAATCATATTTTATTCTTCTTTAAGCCATTAAAATTTTTTGTCTATTAAGTTGATTATAGACCTATAATATTGGGTTAAATATGCCCTGTTTTTCCTTTTAATTTCAAGTAGTTCTTGCTGTATGTTATTTTGATTTACCCTATTTTATATATATTAACATATTTTAATTTTTCACTATGACTGCTACTAATTATTAGAACTTCTTTATTTTGTTGCCCTAAAGAAAAATTCCAAACTCTACTTTTTCTAACTTAATATTGTTTTTCTAAATTAAGAAACATGGATACATAATTTATGTAACATTTATGATTTTTGTTTTTTTCTACCTTTGGTGCCTCAAGAAATAAATATAGAATTAGATTTTTTTAGCCAGTCTTAAATTCTATGACCTATTGGACCATTTAGGCTGCTTATAGTCATTGTTCACTATATAATATTCATTTACTTATATAATATTAATTACTATAAGTATTATCTATTATCCTATTAGATACTTTAAAATTTTTGTCTCATCCTTTTTATGCTGAGGGTCTTTATTTGGGACTGTTTCATTTGGTCCTATTATTATCTTAAATAGTAGAAGTATTTGAACACTGCTAGATAATTTAAATATGTTCTTTCATTAGTCCTTGCAATCACCATGTGAAATAATAACTATTTTCAACACATCTAACAGTTTAGAATGGCCCATTGTCAACTCTAAGTCCTGCTCCTATCTCTGTGGAAGCACATCACTCTGCATAAAGCAAATGTGATGGTGAATATCCAATACTCTTTGAGATTTATTATGAACTTAACATCTCTTCTCTATTTTATACGCTTAGTTTTTACCCCATTTTGACACATCTTACTCCATTTTTCCAGGTCCAATTAATGGCATCATTCATTTGTGTGCTGCCTTTCTTTTCTTCTGTTAAATAATTTGCGAGGATTATCTTTTTAATAACTTACCTTTTGACTTTTTGCAGCCTTTTCTTTCTTGATTACTCTTGTGGGAAGAGCTGCCAGCTCTAACATGAGTCCCAGATAACTTGGCTACTTGAAGGATGCCTTATTCACATTTCTGACACTTTTATATCAGAAAAAACAAACCTAATTGTTGTCTGTCTGTCTATCTCTGTATCTATCTATCTATCTATCTATCTATCTATCTATCTATCTGTCATCTATGTATATATGTATCTATCTTTGATGTTTGATCTACCTTAGTCCCTCTATTTGTCCCTGTTATACTTTGCCATGAATGTGGGGACTACTTAAACAACAATGAGATCGAATTTCTTGGCACTGTAACTCAAGAATTACTCTAGGTTCATCTCTTCTTAAGTCACTTAGAATGTCCTTACTAATTAGTATGTCTTATTCATCATCTCCCTGACTTCAAACATTTTACTGGAAAATTGGTGCACAGAGATTGTGCTATACTCTACTGCAATATCAGAGCCAGGCTACTGATACTGATGCAGTTGAGATTCAGACAGTTCCGTCACCAGAGACTTCCTCTTCTTATTGCTTTATAGTCTTCGCTTCCCTGCTTCTCAGCCTCCTATCCCTGGCTCTTCCAGCTCCTGGGACTAACCATGGACAGCTATTAATTTCTATTTCTTTAATTTTATTTCAATAATGTTATATACACGGAACCATAAATTTTGAGATTGACTTTCTGTTCCACTCGGCATAATTCCCTGGCATTTTATTCAGGTTGTTGTTTGTATTGATAGCTTATTCCTTTTCATTGCTGAATAGTGTTCCATTGTATGCATGTGCATGCTTTATTTAACCATTCACCCATTGAAGGGCATCCAGTTTATTTTGTTTTTTCTGGCTATTACAAATAAAGCCTCTATGAATATTCTTATACAGGATCTGTGTGAATGTAAGTTTTCATTTCTCTGGGATGAATTCCCAAGAATGCAATGAGCATATGGTAGTTTCATTTTTAGTTTTATAAAATTAATCAATTTTTCCCCAGAGTGGCTGTGCCACTTTATAGTCCTATCAGCAATGTATGAGTGATCCAGCATTAAGTATTGTCATTAATTTTTAGTTTAGCTATTCTGATAAGTGGTAATGATATCTTGTGGTTTTAATTCGCATTTCCCTAATGGGTAATGATGTTGAACATTTTTTCATGTATTTCTTTGGCCTTTGTATATTCTCTTCTATAACATGCCTCTTTATGTCTTTTGTCCATTTTCTTAATAGATTTTTTTTCTACTGTTGAGTTTTGAGAATTCTTTATATGTTTGAGATATTAGTCCTTTGTCAGATATGTGGTTTGCAAATATCTTACATATTTTCTCTTGGCATGTGATTGTCTTTTTATTCTCTAAAAAGAATCTTTCACAGAATAAGTTTTTATTTTTCCTGAGGTTCAACTTACCATGTTTTGCTATTATGAATTATACTTTTGAATAAATGTTTATGATCTCTTTGCCTAGACCCTGAATATTTTCTCCTTGTTTTTGGTATATTAGCGCATTTTAATTAGAGAATTACTATACTCTTCTCAACTGAAATCAGTTGTCTTGTTTTCAAAGTTAAAACTATGTTCATGAATATTTGAATGAGTAGGCCATAGTCTATATATAAAGAAACACAAAATGCCTCCCTCTTCTGTAGGTATTGTCCAGAAGGAAAGAACAGTGTGGAAAGACAGGACCCTTGTTCTCTGTAGCTTGCAGGGTTACTGGTAGAATATAGGGTGAGGAACTTCCAATAGAAGTGTCAAGGAGGAAACTGAGGCCAGAGGACATGCAACATGTGAAACATACTCATGTATAGTGGGTAAGTGGCAGACTTTGGAGTCAAGCCAAACAGAGAACAGTAGCTTGTTCTTCTGAGGGTGTTTAACATCCTAGATTATGGAACTGATGGTAGATCACTTATATTAACAAAGGATAACACACAAATGCTTAGTCATATTAAGGACATTTTTGAAAACAGACTACCACAAAGACAGATACAATCACATGGTCATAAGGTTAAAATTATAAGGGTGTGGTTTCAAGCTTTATTATTTCTAGAAAGGAATTCCTTATTTTGAAAAGATGTTTGTGGTCCAGGCATAAGTTCATGATGACTTCAACAGTACCAATAAAAGTTTCCTTTTAGAACTGAAATTGAAAATAATTTTTTATAGTTAAATACAACATATATTATATAAAAAATGAATTTATAGTCATTTTTATAATACAAGTGAAAGCAAACAATACATTTTTATTTGTTTCTCAGTCTTAGTATTTCCTTTCTAAAATAAGAGGTACAAGAAGCATAACTTTGCATAGTATGTTGTAGATTAGATATCTACTTTCTTGACTCCAGGCTTTGAGCTTCAGCTAGTCCTCTAAAAATTGGGAATATGTCTATACCTTTACAAAGAAACTATCGCAGTCTATGCAGTATCATTTAACAGATGTTCTCAGGCCCCACTAATTCCAATTTCTCCTATTCATGGAGACAGAAATTTTTGCTGTCCTTTGAGTGAAAGCCCCCTCTCCAAAAGATTAAAAAAAAATCAGATAGATATCTCAGCAGGGAAGCAGATATTAATATCCCCAGGAGAGTCACATTTCTAGTTCCACTTGTCAGCTGAGATTAGGACCCCAGGGAAGAAGGAATGGGGCAGTTTTATTCACACAGGGCTGCTTAACACAAAGAGGAGAGGAGGAGGGGCATACTCAGTGCCAGGGCACCTGAAAGGGAGATTTCTGAGGTCGAACTCTCCAACTGAATCTCTTTCACCAATGCCATTCTAGGTATTTTCAAGTCTAACTTAGGAAATATTTGGATTATAACAACAACATAGAGTAGTTTTTTAAAAATTAACTTTATGAAGTACAGTTTATATAGAGTAAAATACGCGGATCTTAAGCTTACCTTTTGATAAATGTACCCATCCATATAAACAACAGAACAATAAAGATGTAGAAATGCCCACCACCTCAGAAAGTTCCCTCACAGTCCCTTCCAGACTCTTCCCTTTCCCCTGCCCGGGGCAAGCCCTGTTGTGGTTTCTGTCGCCAGTGCTTAGTTTCATTTACTCTCGCACTTTATGTAAATGCAATCATACAGCATTTACTTTTTTGTGTATTGATTGTTTTATTCATCACAATGATTCTGGGACTCAAACACATTGTTGCATGTAGCATGTGTTTGATTTTTAGTGCTGAATACTAGTTCATTGTACTAGTACAATGTACATTTGCACTTTCTGTTCTCCTGTTGATGGACATTTGGGCTATTTCCCAGTATTGGCCATTGTGAGTAAAGCTACTATCAAGATTTTTGTGCAAGTCTATTTGAGGACATATATTTTCATTTTTCTTAAGTAAATACCCAAGAGTGGAATTGCTGTGTCATAGAGTAAATTTATGTTTCACTTTATAAAATATTGTCAAATAGTTCTCCAAAGGGCTTACACTTTTCCACTCTTACAATTGCACATGAGAGCCACTTTGTATCTTGCTAATGTTTGATATTCTCAGTCTTTTAAAATTTAGCCATTCTTCTAGGTATGAAATATCTTACTGTGGTTTTAATTTGCCTTTACTTAGTGACTAATAGTGTAGGACACCTTTTCCTGTTGGCCAGTCTTATATCTCCTATTGTGAAGTGTCTGTTCAAGTTTTTGCCTATTTTCAAGCTCAACATCTAGGCCTACTTGGAGCTAGTTTCTATTGACTGCCTTTCCCCCCCTTTGAGTATAAATCACACTTTCTTGTTTTTTGCAATATTGCTAATTTTTGGTTGAATACACGACATTGTTGTAGCTACTCTAGATTCTATCACACTCATTTGAGAATTACTGGCTTTCTGCTTTAGTCAGTAGTTATGGTGCTTGGAATCTAACTGCAAACTGTATCTCCTTCATGGAATATTATATTACTGCTTGTATTTCTGTTCTGTTCTTATTTCTCCATTGAGTATGAGGTTAGGTGAAGGGTTTTGGTTGTTGTTATTGTTGCCCTTTTTAAGGTTGAGGACATTTTCTTCTACTTTAAATTTGCTGAGTATTTTTGTTTTTAATCTCAAATAGGTGTTGAAATTTTCAAAAGTTTTTTCTGCAGATGAGCTAATTATATGGTTTTAAATTTTAGTCCCTTAACATGATCAGTTTTATTGATTTTGAATATAAACCATCTTTCTTCCTGGGATAAATTGCAACTAGTTATGATATATTGTTTTCTATATATTTTTTAAGGATTTTATTTATTTTTAGACAGAGGGGAAGGGAAGGAGAAAGAGATAGAGAAATATGGGATGCAAGAGAAACATGATCAGATGTCTCTTGTACGTCCCCAGTTGGGGACCTGCCCCACAACCCAGGCACTTTGGCCTTGTAAAATGAGTTGGAGAATATTTTGTCTTCTTGTGTTTTCTGACAGAGTTTGTGTGTAAGATTGATATTGTTTCTTCCTTAAATGTTGGTGGAATTTACCTCTAAAGCCCTGGGGATATGAAGTGTTCTTTGTGGGAAGGTTTTGAATTATAAATACACTGTTGTAAATTTAATTTCAATTAATTACATACAATGGGTATGAGAATTGTGGGCAGCACAGGGACCTATTGAGGCATAAAGTCCTTGTTCTTCACTTGTGAAACCCAACTCCTAAAAACAGTGCTTTAATTTGGAGGTGGAAGTATAGTTCTGTATTTCAGGCAATTGTATTGCACAGACCTTTTTTAAATAATCTCTGCCTTCCATGTCAATTAGGAGTCATTTCTTTTAAAATATAGTTCTCCAATTATCGGACATCAAAATGATGTATGGTGTACTTAGTTACCTTATCTTTTTGATTTTTTTTCTTTTTATACTGGTGTACATGAGTGTTTTTCCAATTATAATGTAAACTGGTAATCAAGTATAGTCTTGTCCTTTTTCTTTTACGTTCCTAGCTCATAGTTGGTCTCAATAAATATTTATTTCAATTAAAAAAAATTTTAAATGTCTCAACATTAAAAATATTTAAAAGTCCATCCTTTTAGTTTCTAAAGAACAAGAATAATTTGATTTTAAAATTTAATTGATCATAAAAATCACTCTTAAAAACTACCACAAAAGCACTAAAATTTTAGTAGCCCTTTTTGTTCATTTCAATATTCCAAAAAAATTTGGAATCCATTTGTATTCAGATCAATTAAGTATATACTATAAGAAATAAGATTTAAAAATATTAATGATTATTAAATTTGGCTGTTGGAGAAAAGTGGGTCATTATACTATCCTCTCCACTTAGGAATATATTTGAGAATATATAACACAAAGTTAAAAAATGTCTGGTATGAGTGTATGTATGAAAATTAAAAAAGATGGTAAAATTGTGTCTTGTAATTGAGCATTCCTGTCTCAGAAATATTTCGAAACAAGGGTGGATCTTTGTTTTGTTGCCTACAGGTAATATAATTTGGAGGGGGA
Source organism: Micronycteris hirsuta (assembly GCA_004026765.1). Taxonomy (NCBI): domain Eukaryota; kingdom Metazoa; phylum Chordata; class Mammalia; order Chiroptera; family Phyllostomidae; genus Micronycteris; species Micronycteris hirsuta. The sequence continues at coordinate 10,235 of PVJI01022732.1, forward strand.
GATTCTCTATAAGAAAATATAATACTGTGTGGACAAAATTATTAGAAAGGGGAATATATATCTAGAACAGAAGAAGATATCACTTCAAATTACTTAAGGGAGCTGACAAATAATAAACATTACAATAGTAATATATTAATGAGCCACATTCTTTATAAATTTTCCCCCTACATTTTTTACTTTATTTTCTTTCACTCTCTTTGTGACAATGATTTTATAATAACATTTTCTGTAGGAAGAATAAGTAATAATTGTTTTTCTTTGAAATGTTTGGTTAATTTTTATTGATACTTTAGAAAATCTTTTTTAAGCTTCATAATTCATGTTTGTAATTTTAACAATAATTTTAGGATCGTTTTACCTATTTAAATATTTATTGGAATCTAATTTGGCTTTCCATTTTCAAAATTTGATTCTTATGCAATGTAACCTACCCATAAACAACAAACAGGAATTAGAATTTAACATTATAAAAGTATATCTGTGGAGATCTATTTGGAACCTGAAGTTTGGCTATTAATAAGTCATAACTATTGAAAGTGATTGATTCTTTGTACTATACATAATACATATTTTTTCAGGCAAAATATCAAAAAGAATAATGGGTAAGTCTCCTCATATAATTTTTCTTTCTAGAAAATTATGGGAATTCTTTCCACATGTGTGAAAAAACGTAAGTCCCGGGAATTTATGTGTTTTGAGCTCGGCTCCGCGTGAAGAATTATTCCCGTGTGGGCAAGCGTGATTCATGTCTGTAGAAAAGGAATTCTCTAATAGGAATTTGGCAAAAATGTATCTTAAAAAATTCTCTGACTTGCTGAGTCTCTCCCTCCCGGAGTCAATAGACTTAAGTTAATGAATCCATGAAATTCTTCTCTGTCTCCTAATAGTTAACAGCCCTAGTTAGCTTACCCTCAACTTACTTGTCTCCTGTTTAATGGACTACCCCGGTCCTGTCTGCCACTGGACCTGAATTTACAACGTAATGCTCTGTATCCCTAATGTTTACCTTACTGAGTAAACCTACCTCTTATCTATTCCCTTCCCATATATCCTCATGACCCAACTGAAGACCCCTGTTCTGCATAAGCCCATGAATAATCAATCCAATGTAAATGTGTCCTAAAGCTTCTAATAAAAAGCCCAGCTGAGCTATGCCTGGGGCCTTTTTCCTGAGATAAAGGAAATAGTCCCGTGGCTCCAGACTCTTCTCCCAGCGTGTCTTGGTATGAGATTCTTTTACGCATTGGGTTACGGTCACCCACGGATTTTGCCGGACCAAATCCCAGTGACAGAAAATCAGTGAAGTTAAAGAGAAATTTAAAAATGAGAAATGAAAATATGTAACTTGTTACACTAGTTCAAACCAGCGATTTACCCTACTTAATATTTCTCAGGGAAATATCATAGAAGATAGGTTATCCACTCACAGAGAAAGGAATGTGCCCCCAAACATCCTAGTTTTTATTAAGGTCACATATGGAGCAATTTTCTATGAATTTAGGTGAAAATTTTTTGATAACTCTTTATAATATTTTCAACCTGGGGTTCCTTTTTATGCAGTGGTTTCTTTATATTTCTGACCCCCTCTGTAGAGTAAAAGTACAAATTGAGAACAAGTCCATGTTTCCCTCTCCATATTCTGCACAGTTTCTGCACAGTTTCAGAGAGGTCACATGTATCTGCTTTGCATATCTACCAACACACTGGAACTGCTTATTACCTGCACACACATGACTCGAACAAGTCATGCAGTTTCTCTCCGCTCTGATTGCTTCCTTCACAAGATGGGGATGGAGGCACCTGCTCTGACTGGTCCCAGATTTGCCACGAGAGTAAGTGTCATAAGGTAGGCGATGACACCGTGAGTTATAAAGTGGGATCCAAATATTATTCTCAGTGTGATTGTTTTTACTCTCACCTTTCTTATAAGACTGTGGTCACCTGAGGGGCTGTGAGGGAATTCATGACTGACGAAGATCTGACGTGCCTTTGTTCTCTGTTCCAGTCCTTCAGATGATTCTCCCTCTATTCTTTTGCTGTATTTTGAAGTTATTTGGCCAGTTTTAAATTTTAACTGTAAGACTCACGTTCCCAAATAATCATTTAATTCATTCACATATTCATTTAAAGATATTAATTGAGAGTATATTTTAAAACCAGGTGCTGAGCCAAATTTGTGTTTTATTCTCTTGGAGCTTACTGGTTTCGGATGGAAGTAGGAATTAATCAAATAACACTGAAGAAAAGGAAACGAAGGGAAGGGATGTGGAGGAGAGGAACATAGTGCTCCAACCCAGCTGGTCTGGGGCAAGGGTTTCCAATCTCAAGACTTCTGAGTTACAATCCAAAGGATGATAGTAGTTAAGTAGTAGGGAAGCGCTCCTGTAACGTTTCTACCATCACTCACACTTGCGAAAGCTTGCAGCTCAGGCCTATTTTGGGTCCCAATTCCAAAACTCTAGGATGTTCCTGTCCTGTGTTCTCAAGGTCTTTTCAAATCTATATTTTAAAAACTCTTTTTTGGGGTCCAACTGACCAGTCAGAATTTACTATACTCTGTGGGTCTCAGCGAGTTCTTTCTTCAATTAATCCCAGGAAAAAAGAAGTTAGCGTGGTATCTTAGTACCTGGAAAAGTCTCTGTATCACCAAAAATATAAAATGAAACTGTATTAAATTGCAATTTGTTAATTAGTAGATACCCATCCAGGGAGGGCTTATTTCAGTTTTTTAGAAAACATACTTGTGTACAAATAGTTCACATGCTATGTAATAACAAATAATATTTATGTTGTATATCAGTCGAGTTTATCCTCTTAGGAAGAGGCTTTAAAAGAGCAAATATTCAAGAAATTTATAATTCTACTGAAACTGCATTATTTGAAAGATAATTATAACCGCCCCTTCTCCCTTATCCTCAGTATAGACGTGTTCTTGGCAGCAACCTATGCATGACTGTGTTGCTATCCTCTGCTGTGGACAATGGTGTGTGAGGCCTTTCACTTGAGGATTTGATGTACTCAAGAAAATTGCTTCCAAAGCTCTGGCTGTTTGCGCTGTTGAGAATCAAGACATGGAGTGGATGGGCCTTTACGGAGCAGAACAATTTCACTTCTGTTGGAGTATACAGAAGGAGGCCCAGAATTTAGTTTGGAGTGAGGGCGGGTAGGGAAGCTAATTGCTTTTGCCTCAGCAGCCTGGCACAGAGCCCGGGACCTGAGGGAAAAGATGGTTTGGGAAATGCCCTCTTTGGGGACAAGATATTACATTTCTAGCACCAGGGATTTCTGATACATGTTTGAATTTGTTTTCTAGTCTAGATTGTACTTAAATCTTTGCTCTTGACAGATTTTCCACGAAATTTGGAATGGATTTCTAATATTTTGAGTAGATTGACAATGGAAGAGTCAGATCCAATGTGCGGCAGCGTGGACCAGAAAGGACAAAGGTTTAGGGTGGGTGGTAGCAGAGGAGAGGGGAAGTCCCTCCCCTCACCAAACATAGTTGTGCTTTTTCAAAATACATTGCCAGGTTCCCTGCCTCAGAATTCTCTGCTGCACTTGGGAGCTCGCTTCTCGCTGAGCTCCATCTCCGACTGCGAGCGCTGGCCTGGGACACACTCTTCCTGGGCATGCGCAGGCAACTGGAGCTGAGGACTGAGACCCTAGAGGACGTTAGGTACAACTGATGTGTGTCTGTGGTGGGGTGGCGGTGGAGGGCACCTTTCCTTTTCTCAGACAGCCTTTTCCCCCAGCAGTTCCTAGGAGTGAGGCTGGAATACACTTGCTTAAAGTGCCTTTCCTTCTAATTCTAAGCAAAAACAAGGCCAAAACTAACTTTCAGGTTTCTGAAAAATCCACCAGGGCTGGCCAAGCCTTCCTTTTGTTTCCTGACAAATAACTTGTCGGCACTATAAACAAAAGGTGTATTTTCTGGCACAGCTTCTGACTTTCCTTTGGACAGCAACAAGCTGCTTTGTAGACGTGTTCAACTTCTACCGTTTCAAAGTCCAGTGCGTGACATTTCTGTGGGTTATAACAACCTCCAGAAATTAATGCTGGCATTATTATTGATAGTTATTAATTATACTAATGTTTAGTGAGTAGCTGTGTACACAGGGCCAAATTATTTTTTAAAAATAGAAAAGCAAAAGAGAATGGGTGTGTCTATTGTGACCTTTAATGGACTCTGTCTCACTCCTGGTCTGTGTGGGGACATCTGCTTCATTCAACCCCCTGGAAAGGCAATGAAACTCGTGCACATCTGTGGTGTTAGCTTCTCACACAAACACACACACACACCTCAATGCATCCACATCCCCGTATATACGTGTGTCTCTGTGCCGTATGAATTAAGATTAGACAATAGAGATTTTGTTCTTCATTGTGTTTGCCACGTGCAAACAACAATTTCATTTAAACCTTTTGTTTTTTTTAGGCATTTAAGAGATACTATGAAGATAACCTACCTAAATTATTCTATTATAATCAGAAATATGAGTTCTATTCTGTGTATAGTTATTTTTCATAAAACAGTATTCTTCCTGTTAAACAGATTGCTCACTTTTCTTTGGCTGAAGAGCTAGAGCCCCTTCCTTGGAGGATACTTGCAGCTTCTGGTGTTTTGAGTCTCCATAAACATCAGTGATAAAAATGCGTGAAATTGATGGACATTGTTTATTTCTTGATTAGAAAAAAATGCTCATAGATCTTGGCCAAGCTGCAGTTGAGAGATCTGGATACTGGCTTCAGTCCTAGCGTGGAATATGATTCTCACTAGTGTGAGAATCTCAAAGCTGGTATCTAAATGTCTCCACAGCCCTATTTATTCTCCTGATTACTTTGACTTCAAAAACACACAGGAAAATTCTCTGAATTTCACCTACTATACATATCACTGCCCATTAATAATGATTTTAAAAATGCATTCTCGCCCTTCGTCACTTTGCTCATTTTTTTTCCTGTGCACTTATCACCTTCGAACATTGTATAATTCTTATTTATTTTGCTTATTGTCTGTCTTTCCCCCTTGTACGTGAGCTCCACAAAGGCAGGGCATATTGTCTGTTCCATTCACTGCTGCATTTCTGCAAATGAGAACTGTGCTTGGCACATAGTAGGTGCTCCATAAGTAATTGTTGAGTGAAAAATGGATGAGTGGATTAATTTTATGGCTGTAGGCTGTGGCTACAGCTTTGCCACCAGCTATTGCGTGGACCTGGAGAAAACACTAAGCCTTATTGAAGGAGATGAGTATTTTCTGCCACAGGCATCATTGGGAGTTTAATGAAACACCAGAGTCTTTTTCCAGGAAAATGCATGTCCATTAGAACACATTTACAACAAGTTTCAGAGATTTACTCATGAATCCTCAAAATTTCTTTCTGGCTCTAAAATTCTGTCTTCCTCCCATAAGAGAATTCTTTTTGCTTTCCCCTCTCCACTTTTACCTCTTAAGTTTGTTCATTAAACAATTTTTAAAGAACAAATTGAATTTTCCTATCTTTTTTCTTTCTGATGAACCTAGAACTTAGAATTCTCTACTTTGCTGAAGATCTGCTTCTCCCATGCAGTTAGTAGTTTCCACGCAGAATTACCTACAACCGTTAAAGAACTATTATTTTCTTGCTTTTTCCTTTAATGGACCCTCCTCTCCCACCATTGGCCACCAAACCAGTCTACCTACAGAGACCTTGTGGTTCTTTACCCCGTCCTTCATTTCTTTGAATTTCTCGTCTCTTCCAAATCATGATTTGGAGTCTATTTTCTTTTGGAAGGTTTCCATCATTATCACACTGTTGGTTGTTCATTTCTCTGACTGCACACCCTTGACAATTAAATGCCCTTTTTGTTATTACTTTTTTTTTTTGACACGTTACCTAGTTAAAATGGTCTTTTATTCCTTCCCTGAGTCTCTAAGATTCTCAAAGGAAAAGAAATATACTCTTCTTTTCCTTTTTTGCTTTTTTATCTATTCTCCATATAGTTACTATGAAATAAATATTACTGGTACATTTCAGCATAGAAAGCACATGCAGTATTACCTGGTAGGGATAAGGATTTATTTATTTGGGATAAGGCTTTAATGAAGGAAGGTGATGATATAGGGCATCATTTAGACTTAAAATGGTTGCTACCTCACTGAAACATAGACACAAATCCCTGGATTTGCTGGTGTCTGTTCTGATGGTGGGTACCAAAATATTTTATCAGTCATAAAATATTTTGAAAATCACCTGGTATAGGCAAAACACTAAAAAGGACAGAAACCTCCTTTTATTTTTGTAAGAGAAGCCTCAATTGGGGAAATGCAGAATGGGCTGCCAAGTCCAAAGTATATTACTAACCCATCTGGAGCAGGATGCAGACGCAGATTACCAGCTGACAGAGGTCAGTGTATGGCCTTGTTTATTCCATGAAGATAATTCCCAAAGAACTAGTTAGTTTGCACATTTTAGAAAGAATACTCAGTGACTAAATACAGTAAGATGAAATATCATCCCTGACACTGGGAATTAAAATTCCCTAAAATTAAATAAATTAAAAAATTACTTTTATTTTTCTTGATGTTCCTACTGGGAACATCAAGAAAATGTTTTGTGAAAGGAGATAGCTTTTGGGGGGCTAGGAAACTAAGTAGTCTGTCTTGTCTGAAATAATGCCCCATATAACTGTTAAAAATAAATACTACTACTCAAAAGCTTATTAAAAAAAGAACCAGAATGCACCTGTGTGGTGTTTTGTGAGGTAAGGTGTTTTCCCAGGTTATAATCACATTCTTTCATGAACACGCAACACTGTACCTTCCACCCCGAGCAAAGTACCAGTTAGTTTACCTTCCTCTCTAGGGAAGTTCCTTCAAAATTCCCATTTTATAATGACTATCAAGGTGAACAACAGCAATGAAAAAAACCTTTATCAAATGACACAAGTAAGGAGCTTCCTGGTTTCCATGTGACTGCAAATGCTAGTTGAGAGACTGGGCATGATATCGTCACTTTATTACACATTCTTTATCTGTGCCAAGCCCTGATATGTTTGCGTTTTGGAGGACAGAGAAGTCAGTTTCATTTATGATTTTTACATTTATACCAAGTGTTCTCTTCGGGAGAGGAGAGTGGTCAGATTGGAATCTATGGTCTGAGGCCAATAACATTCGAATCTGAGCTGCCACTGGATGGGAGCAGATAAGCGTTCTCCCTCAAGCACTTTAAACTCCAAGCTGTGTGGCAAGCACCATCTCATGAAAATGCAGGCACTATCTGACCTAACGTTCAACATTCAGTAGAAACCGAAAGACTCTATGAAATGCCCACATCGAGGTACAATGTATTAATTATTTCATCAATGATGTATTTAACTGCTCCAAAGGTTACATGGCCTGTAGCAGGCTTAGCCTTTGTGCTGAGGAGGGCTGAAGCTTCAAGCACACACAAAGAATAGTTTAAAAATTAAAAAAAAACAAAAAACAAAACCCACCAAACAATTAAATGCAGCACTAGCTTTTGTACACTACATGCCAAAACAGAAGGGCATTCACGGAGTAGAGTAGGCATTCTGAGTAGGTGAGTTTAAGTAGCGCCACTACAAATAGTGGTAAGGGTGGAAATTTTCCCTGGAGCAGAGAGTGGTGGGGAAGATAATGTTGAAGAAATGGTGGGTGTCAGTTAGTGGAGGGCTTGAAATTATGTTGATTTCCCTACATTTTGACCCATATCTATATTCTTTAAATGTTGATACTAGGTAACACTGCATACATTCTGTTGTTTTAAAAATGATTTATCTTGGCTTTTTTGTAAAATAAAAGTTATGCTATTGTTTCTGTTAGCCTTCTAGATTAGTAAAATGGCCTACTGCCACCTGGTGGTAGCATGTCCTAGTCAAGAATGGCAGGTCACTTGGGAGGAAAATTTCAGTACAAAGGGAAGTGAGATCGTGTGTTCTCATGTTCCATCACGACCTCAAATCCAACATGTTGAAAGCCAAGTACACAGTTTCTCCCTTAAATTAGTTTTTTTCAATAGGTGCTATTTATTGAACACCAAGCGCTTTACACATTTTATTTTTTAACCTCAAAACAAGCCTACAGGGTAATTGTTTTTATTCTTACTAACAGATGAGGTCATATAGGGATAGGGAAGTTAAATAACTTCCTCCAAAAGGTGCTATAGGTAATTCTTAACCATTATTATACTCTTACTTCTAATATGTTGCCGGGTGTATGATCCATATCACTTGTCCCATATCCATTTGAGAGTTTCCTTGTGCCTATCAATTCTAACTGCCAAAATTTCTAGTACAGATCTTTAAAACATAGATTTTTGTAGAATATTCCTGACTGACTTCTTTTATTTTTTGATATTAAAGTGACTTGTAACATGATATAAAACTACACCTTACTGTAAATATCTAAATTACAAAGAATGCAATGTAAAAAGTAGAAGTCCTGTGTCATCATTTCATCATGTCTCACTAAGATCCAGAGAAATAAGTACGCATCATTTTTAGTTTGTTGGTTTTAAAAATAGAAGTAAAACTGGGATATCCTATTACCCTGAACACAGCCCTTTTCATAGAACAGTATGTCTCATAGATCTTTCTGTGTCAGTACTATGGAATTTACACACAGTCGGTGGTGGATGAATGTCTGCAAAATAAACCAAATCTTAGACTTCAGTCACATAATCCTTACTCTGTTTTCATCTAATTAAGTGCTTCTCCAAGGCTGTAGATTATTTTGGGTCTCCTCTCCTTTTTGGTTCTTAAACAAGATCTCTTTCATGGCACGTATGGCATAGCAATAATGATCATTTTCATTAAATATCAATAGCCAATATCGATAAGGATTTGTGTATGTGAGCATGTATGGTGTCATTTTAGTGGATACACTTTTATATGTAAGTGCCAAACTGTAACTTATTCTCAGCCGTCTTCTGTAAATTTCTAACTTCTTGGCTATTTCTGTACATCGGCAGTTCTCAAACCTTAGTGGGCATAGATTCACCTGGGGATTTATGAAAACCAAGGTGGCAGGGCACTGTCCTCGGAGTTCACAAGTCTCGACGTGATGCCGATGCTCCTTGTCTGGGAGTCACACTTTAAACCTCCCAGGCATCCCGGCCCCTTCCCGGCATTTGCTGTTTACGGCACACAAGAACGCGGCTTTATGAGGGCATTGGAAATGGCTGTGGTGGACCACCAGACCTGGGATGTGCACACCGTCCCAGAAGGGGGTCAGAAGGGGCTCCAAAGGCAGAACTGGAGAGAATGACAGTTCTGCCGTCAGCTCCAACCACAGATGAAGGAACAGTTTTCACATGTGCAGAGTCCCGAACGAGCTGTTGTTTGCCTACTAGTCCTTAGAGCAGTGCGCTCTCCTGATTGCGATTTGTGGCAATCGTGCCTTCTTTGAATAGGAAGGGCGACATTACAATGTCACTGCATCCAGAGAGAAAGCAAGTTTTTATTTATGTTCACTTTCTGATGGGAGTTCAGCCAAATAAAATTCCGGGTGTTGAGTGAGCTGATGCATCCAGTCAAATGTTTATATCCATTGTATTGCTATTATGGATTCAATACTGGTATGCTTTGCCTTGTAAAGTCATTGTATCAATCTATTATACAAGAATACAGAATTAGTGAGTCAGAAAGGATTTTAAAAAATTATAGTGTTCCTCTTTGTCAAGAGTAAAATTACTGTATCTTTAATCATTTGATTTACAAAAACTGCTTGCTTATACATAAATTGGGCAGAGAAAATACATCATTTGTATTATCCAAAATACAACTGTAATGTATGTGCATAAAACTTATATAATGGAGTATTTATCTTGAGAATAATGAGTTGTAGGAGATATAATCATACTTCTGCTAGATAAATTGTAATTCTTGTTAAGTTTTACATATTTATATTTTGATCAAACATCTTATTATTTATGCATACTCAGTGTACTTGGAACCAGGAAGATTCATGGAATGGATCAGTATATTTGATCCCCGTTGCTTCTTTGCTTGAAATATTCACATAAAGAAACCTTGCCATTTCTGGAAATAAAGTCTGAAAAAATGCCTGTGTATTTTAACTATTCACTTACGTTTTACTGAGCACACATGCATCCATAAAAATATATCATGCTTTTATATGTTTGCATAAACTTGACGTGAATGTCATTATAATGTATCATCCAACTTCTTTTTGCCTTTCAACAATTTATTTTTAACTGATGCGTAGTATTCCATTTGATCTGTAAATGAATTTATCTATTTTCCTATTATGGATATTTAAGTCTTTTTCAAATGTTTAATGCTACAATTGTTCAGTGGATGTTCTTGTAGCATATACAGTCTATACCTTATGTTCTTGTAGCACATACAGCATATAGTTTAACATACAGTCTAGAAATGAAATGGAATAGTATACAAATATTCACCTTTACTAGAAGTTGACAAATTCGCCTCTGAATTACTTATGCCTAATTACATTGCCACTGGCATTTATTAAGGTTCTTCTTTCACATTTTCCTGATAACTGATTGAGAGTTTTTAATTTTTAGGACATGAGTTTTAATTTTGTCAGCCTGAAGAATGTTAAGTTGTGTTTCATTGTTTTTATACTTAACTTACCTAATACTCCTAACTATCGATGCACAGAGAAGCTGTGCTTTCTTTCTTGTTTTAGAAATTAGTTATTGGGTTTTTCTCTTCTGTGAACTGTTCAATTATGTTCTGTGCCAATTTTTACAGTGTGTTGTCTTTTTCTTATTGATTATAGGTCTTTACATAATCTGAATATTAATCTTATTTTTGCTTATAATTTTGAAAATATTTTCTCCAGGTCTGTGGCTTGTATTTTAATTTTATTTCATGGTAATATTGTTGTTGCAGAAGTTTTTAATTGTGATATAATAAATATTATCATTTTTTTCCCTTAAGATTTGTGTGTCTTTTTCTTTTTTCTTTTCTAAGAAAACTTTCTTAGTCCAATATTGTCAGGGTTTTAAAAGTTTGCATTTTTCATTAGGTCTTTAATCTATTAGAATCATTTTGTATACTGTAAGTAGCATGAATTCATGGATTATTGTGGATTATTAATAGCACCAACACCATTTATCGAATAATTAATTTTTTCATCACTAATTTATATGCTTGGGTCTGTTTGAGTTTTTGTCATGTTCCAATATTCTGTTGACCTGTTTTGCAGCGGTAGAAATCATGCATTTCTATTTTCCCATGAGTTCCTTACATGATCGTCCTTGGGGTGCTTCCAGGCCTTTCATAATTTCCGATGGACAAACAGTAGTCTGTGGGCATAAACTTGGCCCCTGAGGTTAACCAATGTAGTAGTCATTAGTGTAGCCTACTGACTCTTTCCAATTCTCTGACTTACAGAAAATAGTGGGATTGCACTTTTGATTCCTTGCATTTAAGCATGACCAGAGATTGGACTTCCTTGTCAGTGAATTCATTCCTTTAAATAGAAGCTCCAGAAACCAGGCAATGATTTGCCACATTTTCCAACCCTGCCTTGGCAATCATGGGCGTGTGGAAATGCAAATTCTCTGTAAACACAGACATGGATATGGAGCTGAGCCCAGATGACCTTCAGTGGACATGTAGCTGAGTGTAAAACAAATCTTGGTTGTCTTAAACCACTGAGAGTTTTGGAGTCGTTACTACTCCAATAAAACCTGGCATATCCTCACTGAAACAGTTGATATATAATTTGCAATTTGATAATTGGGGAAGTGGTAAAGAAACACCATGAATTTGTTAGATGGTAGTATTTATATTTAGTGTTTCTTTTTATTTTTAATTCCTTTTCCCTCCTTCCAACTACATCATTCATATTTCTCAATAGTCAGCACCTGCGAGACCAATTGGAACCATTCTTGATGGCCTATATTTCCTCTCCTAGCCTGCAGTTTCTCACCCAGCTTGTATTACTTCCTTCAAGTCAGCATTTCCTTTCTTGAGGAGTTTACATTTTTAAAGATGAAAGATCAATGTTTTACCTAAAACCTTTACTGAGAAAGATCAGCATTTTGACCCTGTAGTGGGGGCTCATTAGTGAAAGGGCGCTTTCTCAGCTCCCCCTTATTTATTACATGGGTGCCCACCGACTCCATGTGCATTTTAGACTGGCTCTGACATGAAAATTCAGTCATTTGTTGGTGTTGCTTAATCCCATTCTCAAAACTGTGTGTTCAGTATCTGAGTCATATTTCTGGAATGTTTACTTATTACCTGAAAGGATAAGAGGGTAAAGGTAAGAAGCAGAGGTGGCACTAAGAAAATACTTCCTTGGCAAAAGTAGCTTTTCACATAATCTCTCCATGCATGAAAGTTTCCTGTATGTTAATAAGTTCCCCCTAAATATGCAAAATCATATTACATTATGTTGGGGGGAGAAAATAAATGAATTAATGTCCAGAGTACTATTTTTTAATTGCTCACACTTTAAAATATATGAATCTTTTGATTGGAATGTTTGCCTTCTAACACCCAGGAGGGATTAGGTGAGGTAGAGGGCAGTTGGATGGTGACAGTAACTTTGGAGTAATGAAATGAGGTGTGTTTATGTGGCGGACCCACCCAGAGGCTTTTGATTTGATGGAAGGGCTTAGGACCTCTCAGAGACAATGCAGGTATGAGGAGGATGTGGGAGCCAGCAAGCAACCAAACTTCGGTCTGCAATTTTTTTTAAAGACTCCTCTGTGGGGGTTACAAACATCCTGAAAAATCATCTTAAGTATCAAAAGCATTTATACCTATAGTGGTTTCACTAAAGAACATCAAACATTTCTGATGTTAGAATACTTTCCTGTCACACTTCCTGTTTCTTAAAAATTGAATGTCGATTGGTTAATTAAAGTTTACGTCTCTCTTTCTAGGTGGTTCTTTGGAGCAATCAAGAGATCAGATGCAGAAAAGCAACTATTATATTCAGAAAATCAGACAGGTGCCTTTCTAATCAGAGAAAGTGAAAGCCAGAGAGGAGATTTTGCCCTTTCAGGTATGGACATTGTTTTGTATGATATAATTGTGTTTGATTTCTATAGTCATGAACCTACTGTGTGAATATGGACAATTTTAATTGGACAAGTTAATTTTAAACTTGCCTTTTTTCTTATATTTCACAATAGTACCAGATTAAATCTATTCAGCTACTCCAGAGTAATATAAAAATTAGCAAGAGGTTTATATCTATGGCTGGAAATCTCTATAAACAGTTTAAATTACATGCACTCTAGGGTTGAAATAAAAACATATAGATCTGGCTGCATTTTTCTCACTTGTGTTATCAGGGATCCCATCCTTCAAGGGAAATAATAAGGAAGAAGCAAAAACTACACTGTTGTCAAAATTAATCTTACCATAACACATTTTTTTTTTGCACTTCATTTGTCTTTGTCTGGTAAATAGAAAATGAATTGAAATGCTGAATGCAAATGCATTTAATTAACTCCATGACTTATAACATTTTGTCAAATGTAGTTTTTCAGCTAAGAGTGAAGGACATGTTTAATTCACAGTGCTCTAGGAAAGAAGCACAGAAGACCTGGCAATTATGTTTAAGAGTCACAGGTACACGCATGTCTCTACTGTCAAGAATCCGTGCTTCTCGGTGTGGGTTCCAGTGCTGCAGAATGTCCTCTCTTAAAGATGGCTCCAGTCCATCTCTCCTGGGAGACTTTCCCTTGCCCTTCTCTGGTCTCAGTATTGTCCAATCGTTTGTGTTGTTATCCCCTTTAAAGCACGGATTTTGTTTCACCAACTAGATGTAAGCTTTTTGGGAGAAGAGATTTTTGCCTTCCTTTACCTCTGTTGTCCTGCAACAAAAGTGTATTGAACACGACGCCCACGAACCTCGCCGCGTCGGCCTGGCTCTCCTAGTCGAAGTGAGGGCAGCGTGCGCGGCACCGCGTGGGAGCCGGTCCTGGGCGCACACTACTGGGGGCTTTGATATGACCTGAACCGAGGCCCGCTGGTGTGTTTGGTACCGATTTTCTTCCATACCTGCTGGTCCCAAATACCAGGGCAGGTGGATGGGAACTGCAATGAATTGAGGGCAGTGTATTGAGGCAGGTTTTTTCAGGTTTTGTCCTTCAGTTCCTGCCTGTTCTGACACCGAGTCAATATGCTAGTATGGAATCTGGCAGATGTAGCTCCGCCTCTACCCGGTTAGAAAATGCTGTTTTCTAATTACCACTCTTGAAACATTCCCAGTTATGACGTGACACTGACCTTTCTAATTTTGGTTATACCCAGAGTGATAAAATTTTTAATGACTCATGTATGTGATGAGCACTAGGTATTCAGAACTGAGCTGAACAGGCTGGGCCTTCACACTGGTCCACACCTGTGTACAGCCAGGTGATGTAAGCGAACATTTTATTATATATAATAGATTTTCTTCTGACTATAAAAGAAATATAAACATTTTTATAGAAACAGAAGACTCGAAGAAGAATAATTTACAATATAACCTTCTGAAGATACATTTTTAATACTAAAATACCTTTCTGGCAAGGTTTTTTTT
>PVJI01022733.1:0-24764 GCA_004026765.1 Micronycteris hirsuta
GAATGGGGCACAGAAGAAGTAGCATAAATGGGAGGTAGACAACAGACAGGGGGAGGTTAGAATAGTATAGGAAGTGCAGGAGCAGAAGGACTTATGTGTATGACCTATGGACAAAACTAAAGGGAGGGGAAAGGGGGGTAAGGGGGTGGGGGGAAAGAAGGGGGGAAGTGGGGCAACTGTAACAGCATAATCAATAAAATATAGTTAAAAAATAAATAAAAAGAATACTTCAATGACACTTATAAATGAGCTATGTCAAAAATGAAGATAAACACACTGCATTGGAATTTAATCCTTAACCTAATAAATCTGAGGTAAAATTTTGCACCAACAATTCATAAATTGACAGATAAATTCCAGTAGGCTCTGGAACACTTAATGGAATAAAAGAAAACTTTAAGACTGATTCTCAGAACCATTGGTTATATAAATAAACCCTTTTCTTATACAATATGTCCTAGAAAGAAGTTCACTTTTGGACAAAAGGTTGCCTCTTTCTTCTTAGATATTTTGAATAAAGATTAAAGTAGTATAGATTTAAGCAAAGGCTTACCTTTTTTAACTTTATTTTTATTGTTCATACTATTGCATATGTCCCCCTTTCTCCCTCTTTCGCACACCTCAACCCAGGTCCCAGCCCCGTTCGCTCAAGCCATCACCACACTGTTGTCTGTGTCTATGGGTTATACATGTATGTTCATTGGTTAATACCTTCACCTCCTTTCATCTAGTCCTCCCTCCCACTGACAGCTGTCAGTCTGTTGCATGTCAAAGGCTTACCTTTCTAGTCATGAATAAACACAGCAGTCTTGTGAGGGCATGTATGTGTTTCCCATGATCATACCACATGACCTGTTCTTAGCACCTCAGTGGTACATGGTAGGCTCTATGTTCCTGTTTTGAAACTAATTTCTATAAATGGCTTCTTCCTTATCAATAGCTTTTTAGTTTGAAAACCAACTGGCATAGTTAGGCTTAACAATAACCCAATAATTGTATGAGAAACTGTATATTATGAGGATCCTAGACTGAAGAACAAAACAAAGAATAATGGGAGGATGTCTGCGATAATACATGGCTATTTGAAATTTGCCTGACTTAAGTTGTCCACATCTACTCTAGGAATCTGTTTCATGGCATTAACTTAATTGACATTTATCCTATACACATTGCCTCATAGTGCTCATTACTTCTTCTGTTGATAACATGTTTGGTAGGCAGAATACTGCCTCTCTCCCACCAACAAAGATATCTATGTCTTAATCCCTAGAATCTGTGAATATCTTGTTACAAGGCAAAGGTAATTAAGTTTGCAGGTGGAATTATAGTTTCCAATCATCTGACTTTAAGAGATGATCCTGGATTATCTAAGTGGACCCAATGTAATCACAAGGGCCTCTTAAATGTGGAAGTTGGAAACAGAGGATTCAGAACCAGAGAAATAGCAATGTGGGAAAGACGACTGGTCATTATTGGCTTTAAAGATGGAAGGATACCACCAGCTAAGGAGTTAGATGGCTTCTAGAACCTGTAAAATGGGTTAGAAGATGGTGTCAAGATAGGTGGGAGCAGAGTCCACTTCCCCCTGCCCACTGGTGAAACATCTAGCCAATCTTCTGAGGAACAGAGCAAACAGCCAACGGTATTCCAGCATGTATGAAGATTGAAGACCAAAATTATAGGGGACATTGAATGATTGGGCAGTGAGACATTAAAACCTGCAGCTGTGAAAAGACCAGAGTTGAACCCAAACATGGGTCATCCCAAAAAACAGAGACAGTGAGACAAATTTCACTTTGCTACTCCAGAGAACTTGCAAGGTGGGAGCAGTGAACACCAGTACACTTGCTGGAAGAGGAAATCCACCAACAAAGGAACCACCAACAGAAAACAATGGAAGAAGATGAAGGAGGTGGTGGAACCCACACTAACTTCAATCCAGGACCGACCTGGAAATACAAGCAATTGGAGAAATTACCCACAACAAACAACTGAACAAGAGTAAGAGAGAGGCCTCAAAACCTTGTTCACACAGAAGAATCAGCTTCAACATGACCTGTCCACACCTGCACAACAGAATACAAGGTGTGGTGGATGGAGTGACCCTCAGTTAACCAGCTGGAGAAAAGGACCCACCAAAGAAAGACCCAACAACAATCAAAACCCAGAGACATACAGAGAGCCAACATAAATGACAGTCCAAGACCAGTGAACTCAGGAGATTAAGGAGAGTGCACTACTGAATCTCACAGGTATTCTACCATAGAAGTTCATACCATAAACCCAGGGAGTCAGAATAGATCAATTTAAGAAACAGAGGCTAACAAGAAGAATCTCACAAACAATGGGAAGACAAAGAAACAATCCCCAAATGAAAGGAAAGGAGGAAGCCCCAGAAAGAATGCTAAATGAAACAGAGGCAACTCAACTATCAGATATTGAGTTCAAAGCATTGGTTATCAGGAAGTTCAATGAGCTCACAGAGAATTACCAGAAACTACAGGGAAACTACAAGGAACTCACTGCAAACTATATCAACATGAAAAAGGAAATAGAAACTATCAACAAGGGCCAAAAGGGAATGAAAAATACAGTTTCTGAACTGAAGAACACAGTAGAAGGAATCAAAAGCAGGCTTGATAAAGCAGAGGATGGGATCAGTGACCTGGAGGACAAGGTAGAAAAAAACACCCAGAAAGAGCAAGAAAAGGAAAAGAGGCTCAGAAACAATGAGGAGGATTAAGGGAAATGCAGGACAACATGAAACGTAATAATATTCGTATAATAGGGATACCAGAAGGAGGAGAAGAAGAAGAGCAAGGGATAGAAAACTTGGTTGAAAAAATAATGATGGAAAACTTCCCTAATCTCATGAGAGAAAAAGTCACACAAATCCAGGAAACACAGAGAGCTCCAATCAAGAGGAACCCAAAGAGGCCCACTTCAAGACACATCATCATTAAAATGGCAAAAGCCAAGACAAAGAGAGAATCTTAAAGGCAGTGAGGCAGAAACAGGAAGTAACATACAAAGGAGCCCCAATAAGGTTAGCAGCTGACTTCTCAACAGAAACACTCCAAGCCAGAAAAGAATGGCAAGAAATATTCCAAGTAATGAGAACCAGAGGCCTGCAACCAAGGCTACTGTACCCAGCAAGGCTTTCAATCAAGATAGATGGCCAAATATGGAGCTTCCCAGACAAAAGAAGTCTAAAAGAATACACCTCCACCAAAACAGCTCTGCAAGAGATGCTAAAGGGAAAGCTTTAAGGAGAGGAAGGAAAAGAGAGAGAGAGGAACACAGGTACAAAAAAATGGCAATGAATAAGTACCTATCAATAATAACCTTAAATGTAAATGGATTAAATGCTCCAATCAAAAGACATAGAATAGAGGAATGGATAAGAAAGCATGACCCACACATATGCTGCCTACAAGATATCCACCTCAGGACAAAAGACTTACACAGACTGAAAGTAAAGGGCTGGAAACAAATTTTCCAAGCAAATGGACAGGAAAAAAGAGCCGGGGTAGCAATACTCATATCAGACAAAACAGACTTCAAAAAAAGGGCCATAAAGAGAGATCCAGAAGGTCACTTCATAATACTCAAGGGAAGAATCCACCAAGAAGACATGAACATTGTAAATATATATGCACCCAACATAGGAGCACCCAAATACATAAAGAAAATCTTGAAGGACTTCAAGAAAGACATTGATAGCAACACAATTATAGTAGGGGACTTCAACACCCCACTGTCACAAATGGACAGATCTTCCAAACAAAATATCAACAAAGATATTGTGGCATTGAACAATGCCCTAGAAGAAATGGATTTAACTGATATATATACAGCCTTTCACCCCAAAGAAGCTAAATACACATTCTTTTCCAATGCACATGGAACATTTTCAAAGATCGACCACATGATAGGACACAAAACAAGCCTCAACAAATTCAAGAAAATTGAAATCATACCAAGAATTTTCTCCAACCACAAGGGACTGAAATTAGAAACCAATCCAAAGGAAAAAAACCCAAAACACTCAAAATCATGGAGATTGAATAGCATGTTATTAAACAACGAATGGGTCAAGAATGAGATCAGGGAAGAAATCAAAAAGTTTCTGGAAAGAAATGAAAATGAACACACAACAACCCAAAACTTATGGGACACAGTGAAGGCAGTCCTGAGAGGGAAGTTCATAGAGATACAGGCCTACCTAAAAAAGATAGAAACATTTCAAACAAACAACCTAACCCTATGCCCACAAGAACTCGAGGAACAACAACAAAGACAGCTCAGAGCAAGTAGAAGGAAAGAAATAACCAAAATCAGAGCAGAATTAAGTGACATAGAGACTAAAAGCACAATTCTAAGTATCAATGAATCCAGGAGCTGATTATTTGAAAAGATAGAACCTGTAAAAGGCAGGAAATCACATTCTACTCTACGGCCTGCCCCCAGAAGGAAAAGAGACCTACCAACACCTTGATTCGAGTCCAGTGACACCCATTTTGAACTTCTGACCTCCAGAACTGTAAGAGAATAAATTTGTGTTGATTTAAGCCAGTAAATTCCTGGTAATTTGTTACAGCAGCAATAGGAAACTGATACACAATATATGTGACAAATGTCATTTAGGATTATTAGCTAAAACTGGACATTGACGCATAAAGAGGCATCTAAAATATTTATTTTCAGGCTGGTTTTATGTTAAGTGGTTACTTCGTCATGGCAGACTACTAAAATAGTTTCTACTCAAATTAACTCATTATACTGCAAGGATTGCATTTTTGACAAAACAATAGAGATACAGAATGAAACAAACTTTGGAGAGATAGGAAAAAACATGCTTTGTATTTTTCATTAGCTGATTAGATAAGGTTTCATAAAAATGTTTTATTTAAACTCCTTTGTAAATGTGATCACATTTATCCCTTGGAAGATTTATCTGGAGCAATTTGGTGAGTGATTGCGTGGATTGAAAATTATTTACAAAAAATAGGTCAGTGCTGAATTGGGGCCTGAGTTCCTTCTACCTTGACCAGATTCAGTGTTTCACCTGCTACTTCTTCTCATCTTTCATTTTATTTCTTCTGCTGGCAGCAATTTGCATTCACTTCCAAAGAACAAATCAGAGTTTAGTCCCCGTTTCCAGGTTGTCAAACGGGACCTGGCCCTAAGGTCAGCACCTCGAAGCACTGATTAGAATTGACCTTAAATAGCCGTTGCTACAGCTCCACAACTGGGAAGGCCTTGACAGCTCTGTGACCCTGTCCCCTCCAAAGACCCTCCTCCTCCCTCCCCTCGTTGTGCTGCTGCCTGAACAAAACATCACATCAGCACTGTTTACCACAGGAACCCAGCCAAGGAAGTCATAACAGGACAATAGACATACAATCTGATAACCTTGTTAGCTCAAATCAAAGCTCCTAACAAGTAGAAGAGGTTAGTGAATTAGAATAAAACCATTGCAATATTTGCGTTTGCTGTCAAGTGGCTTTTCAGATTTTTTTCTCCCTTAAAAAAAAGGATTTCTCATCCCTTTATTTAAGATTAAAACCAGGCACAAGGACACTAAACAAAACAGTGTGTACAAGGCTAAGGTTAACTTTTAAAAGAATACAAATGGAGAGGGATATACAAAGTTCATAATTATCTTCTAATGGAAAATAGCATAAAACTACTTTCTTTGTGTTGCCAGATCTCTGCAAAAGTAGTAAGTGCGGAATAGCGTGTATCTTCCAGAAATAGTTACAGATGTGAATTAATTTGTGTAAATGATAATCAGTAATGAACTCATTTCAGATAACAGGTCAAGGATGATTAAGGTCTTTCTATTTTCTGTTTTATTTACCTCACATTACAGGATAGTATTTCAACATACAGAGATTTTGCCAGGTTTGATTTTGGCCTTTTATTGCCTTGCTCATACACACTTCATGCTTCAGGGAACATTTCAACCTTTAAAAATATAATTTTAATTCCACCATTGTCTCCCTGTGTTTACAAAAGATATTAACATATACTATAGAACTGTCTAAAATGCAGTGCTTTACACAGAATGTTATTTGTCCTCCTCCCACCTTCAGTTCCTGAGTTCTTGCCATTTCCATGATCCTCGAAAAATAGCACTAACCTTGAAGTCAGGACTTAGTACTGTTCAGGCCCTCTGACTCAGTTTCTTCATCTGTAGCAAATGACAAAGTTATACATCAATGCAACAAGTAGGTGTTTAGATGCATTTAAACATGTCATTTTTATATTTTGTATCACTTCACAGTTAAAAACAAATGAAACTTTATGGTTTGGCATGGCTCCTGATTTATCTTTTGCTCTTGTGTTTCTCTGAAAGATTAATGAATCATAGCTAAGTCCATATCAGTTTATTATTCTGAATCTGGTTTCAGAGCTTTACTGTGAACATTTTGTTCAGCCATATTTTACTGTCGTACTGAATGGAAGTCAAAGTAACAATTCAGTTTGTGTAAATGTGTGGGTGAGTGCACCCTTTATCTAGGAAGTTGTGCTTCTTTTATAGCAGTTGGAAAATTGTAGTCATCAACATAAACCATTTTTCCTTTCTCATTACCCTTTATTTGTGAGGGGTGATAAAGCAGCATTTCTCCAATTAATTAAGACTTGGAAAATTTGAAAATAATAAAAAAAGTTTGGCATTGTCTACTTTCCATCTTGTATCTGACTTGAAACCTTAAAAAAATCTTAGAAATAAAATTTGCAAAGAAGAAAAATCATGATTTTTATGTATATGGTGCATAGGTAGTTTCCATTCACCAAGATGACAGTAAGAAAGGAGAAAGAAAAAGCAGAATAAAAAGAAATATATTTTCTGCCCTGGCTGGTGTGGTTTAGTGGATTGAGTGCCAGCCTGAGAAACAAGGGGTTGCTGGTTCGATTCCCAGTCGGGACACATGCTTCGGTTGCGGGTCAGGTCCCCAGTAGGGGGCGCATGAGAGGCAACCACACATAGATGTTTCTCTTCCTCTCTTTCTGTCTCCCTTCCCCTCTAAAAGTAAATAAATAAAATCTCTAAAACGAAATATATTTTCTATATATTTGGCAGTCACCTACATACATATGTAATATATTGCAGGGTTTATCTAACAATTACATAAAATGATAAGATCTTGGCAGTCAGATGTTAAATACAGATTTTCTCATTCCTAGCTTTGAATGTTTTTAATTTTAAAATATTTCTTTATATACAGTTCCAGGCAATCTATTAATTAGACATCTATAAACATATTTTTGAAAGTATTTACTGCCCAGATCTCTCTCCTACTGATATCGTCTAGTATCTGAAATTTCTATTATTTTTACACCTTTTTGCTAGGTCATTAAAAGATTATTATACAGTAATCTGCTTTGGGGATGGATACATCATTATTATTCATCAACAACAGTAGCATGAAATAGTTGGAAAGGTGTGCTATTTCTTGAGTTATTGCTCTTTATGAAGTCTTAAACTTTGGACTTGATAATTAAGACCCAACTGATTCTAACCTTAGTTTTCTACACCCAACTCAAGTAAAGGATTGGATTTGATAAGCACACTTCCTAGGATTAGACCTAGTCTACCTATAGTCACCAAGTCATCCTTAGTAATATATTGAGGGAAGAAGTACTATTACTGATAAATATCTACATTTACTCACTGTCTCCAGTTCTTCCTCTTGTAAGTCAAAATAACAAGTGAAACTCAAATACCGTATCATCCAAAAGTAAGTACTATAAAACAACTACATGCCATGTCTAAAGAGTAGCCATTGCCTAAAGTATGGTAGGGCAATTAACATGTCCATGAAATTGGTACTTGCAAAGTAGTAATGAGGATGTAAAGTACAGCATACAAAATATAGTCAGTAATATTGTAATAACTATGTATGGTACCAGGTGGGTACTGGAAATATTGAGGGGACCACTTTGTAAAGTATATGGTTCTCTAGCCACTATGCTGTACACCTGAAACTAATTTAAAATAATATTGAATGTAAACTTTTATTGAAAAATACAATTTTAAAAAAAGATGTCCATTACGTATCCTCCCATCCAAACTCCAACTCTAAATAATTCTAATGAGCATATGTTCAAATGAAACTGATGTGTCACTATGCAAATATGAACTCAGTTTATCTCACTGGAAACTTGTGAAATTCAAGCATACTATGACAGTCCAATTTTTTTTTCTAGTAAGGGTTCTTACCTGTAATCAAGGCATAGCCTGATATATAAACAATTAGCTTGACTATTTGAAATGTATACAGAAGACAATCTATTAGCTTGTTAATTGTTGGTCCCTTAGAACATGGACTATAATTTGATTTTTATCCATATCCATATGCCAAATAGTAATGTAGTTGAAAATGAGAAAATAATGTCACAATCCACCACTAGGTAAATGCAGACTTGTTCAATTGAATTGACTATATATGTATTTGACCTTTCATCTCTGAAATCCTACCAATTCAGAAAAACCAACTAAAAGAGATTTCAAGACAGGGCTCAGTTTGTGTTTATCCTGTATTTCCTAAATTCCATTCAGATGTTGTTGAGGGCATTCAATTATTTGTATTTCTCCCCAAAGTTGATTCATTTTGCGCTTCAGTGGCTAGCATTGCCACATTCCATTTTCTGCATCAGAACATTCAGATTTTGTTGAAATGCCGTAAGATCAAATTAGATAATTCTAGCATTGGTAGTCATTACTTGGATTGGACTTGGACTTAGTTATTTTTTAACCCAAGAAGAAAATATTGTGTTGATTTTATCCAACAGGTTATTTGAAACAACAGCTCATGTTTTTAAATGAGAAAATTATCTGGTAATGAAAAAACTAGAAAACACAGAAATAGTGCATATTTTATATGGTGCTTAAATATAGTGTCTACTATTTTTATAATTAGTGTAATTCAAATTGTGTCAGGTTTTTATTAGAGAAGTCACATGAACTAGAGTGGTAGGATCTAACGTCTTCAATTCTGATGCTAAGAAGAGAAGTTACATAGTAGAAACTACTTCTCAAACAGCAAATTTACCTCTAAACTGAAATACACCTCATTAAAATAAAACATACTTTACATTTGCTGCTGTTTTTGCTTACTCTTGGTTGCTCTGTTCCAACACTAAATTTACAAATGCTGCATGTGTGTATGTGTCTATGTGTTCCTAGAAATACTGGCATCCTTGGTAAGTATATAATCTTTCAAACTAAGATGTTTAGGGTACAAATTATAGGGTAATAACAAAAGTGAAGCTGTGTCTTTTTTATTATTGACAACTATTGCAGATGTCCCCTGTTCCCCCCAACCTTTGCACCCCTCCACCTAGTCCCTACCCCCTCCCAGCCTTCACTGCATTGTTGCCTGTGTCCATGGGCTATGCATATATGCACATATGTTCTTTGGCTGTATCGTGATTGAATTTCAAATGCGATTTGAATACAGTTTAAAAATAATGATCCACATTTATTTAGAATCTGAGTTATGACCTTGTAAATAAGGTAGCTTTGGAAATGACATTAACTCTTTTAGGTTCTTATTTTACTTCTAAATAGCTTTGTCTATAATTCACAAATTGAAGTTAGCAGCCCCCTTGTAATTTAACAAATGACCCCAGTATCAAAACAACAACAGAAATAAGAACCACATATCCACTCTGGAAGCAGGGACTGTCTCACGGCTTTTTCATCACAATGTAAACCACAGGGAAATGACACATGTTTCTCATAATGTCTCACCATCTTCAATATTTTGGGTCCCCACTATGAGGATAAAATTAATGGAGTCAAGTGATGCCTAAGCCTCTTTAAGTATTCTGTGAATGCTAGAGTGAGAGATTTTAATAAGAAATATAAGATTGCACAGAATCATAAAATTTCATGGAGGAAAGAAACTAATTAGTTATCTAATTGAATCTGTTAGTACCACTTTCCTCCACAATCATAACTTTTCAGCATTTTTGCTTGTGACCCAAGATAAATCAAAGAAGTACATAAAATACATAATCTAGTATATATAAGCTGGATCATAACTGAAACAGAATTTCCATGAAAAATACTTATTCTTACTATGAACAATAAATTCAGAAAGTTTCCTTTTGTTTTATTTAAAATCTGTTTTTAATCTTTATAATAACCCTTTAAATTGATTTCATAACCATTAATTGATTGAGACTTGTTCGACATCCTTGCTACACAAGATGTAGCCCATGGACCAGCAGCAGCAGCAGCATCCCCTAGGAGTTTCTTACAATGTGGAGTCTTAGGACCCAACTCAGACCTACTGAATCAACATGCACATTTTTACAAGATCCCCAGGTAATTCTCAGCGCCTTAAAAATTCAAGAATTTCTGTACATCATCCCCAATGGTGGTCAAGTAATAAGCTTTTCCTTGAATCCTTTTAGTGGTGAGATCAGTGGAGAGATGTTTGCTTCCACTCAAGGTGATACATTTTATTTTCAAAAAAATTGTGCCTTACAAAACATCTTTGTTATGTTATGTGGAAATAGTATACAAAGAATCAACTTGGAGACCAGTTCAGAAACAGCATTCCACAAATTATAAATCCCTTTCTTTGCCCACATCAGCTCCACCCACTGACATTAGTGTATCTTCTGATGAGTTGATCTTCTTATAGTATTAATTTAAGCTTCTTTGCACAAGGAAATCTCTCAGCTAAAAATGGAAGAATCTTTGTGACTCTTCACCTCTGTCACCCTATACCTAAGCAATCAGCAGTCGTAATGAATTTACCTTCCAAATATTTCTCTAATTAGGCATTTATCAAATTAGCATCCATTAATCCTAGGACAAGGAAGGAATGATCAATAAACACAGAAAGTCATGGCAAAAGCATTTCAACAATCTGTATGTTCATTTGGTAAGACATTTAATCCACATTCTGAAAAAACAAAGACTGTTCTGGGTACATTTTGTTAATAAAGAGCTATTATTTTGACCTCAAGAGGCACTACTGCTCAATGGAGCACTACCACCTAGGTTACCCTACGATCACCCATTTCTTGCCAGCATATTAACCACTTCTCTGGCTTCTGATTCATCCCTGTGGAAAAATCTGAAATATTTTGTACTCATTCAAAATACAATGAACGTTCTTTCTCATGCTTTGCGTTCTTCCCACCTGGAGCTGAATAACCATTCCCATTGTTCATTTCAAAGTGTGCTTCCCACTGTGTCAGCTGTTGAGCTGGGAAAAGGCTACTCAGTTATCTAGCTGTGATGTAAAATGTAATTTAGAATCCTCCCTGACCTGATGCATTTTCTCCTTTGAGACTCACTGAGTGAAGTTGGGTTACATACAAGTGTCAGTATAAACATATTACCCATATCTTTTTGACATTCAGAATGGCTTGTATTCTTAAGAACAAGAAAAGGACTTAGAATTCAACAGGATGTCACTGGACTGATAAGGTGAAGTCTCAAGAATAGTTTCCCATTCTTTCAGAAATGTCCGGGATAAGGGAGTTGTTAGGCCAGTTCTGTGATCTAATTACCTGAAGATAAAGTTTTCTTCTTAAAATCAGTTCTTGGTTTTATTACTTTGCTGCCATTGGATCAAAGTAAAATGCCTTAAGTTTCTAAGCCTTAGAATCTAAGGCATGGGGCTGTCTCAAGTGCAGGAAGATGGAAGCAAGAACATTTCCCTACTTCTTTTTCTTTATGTAAATTCTTTTTAAAATTTTTTATTGTTGCTCTATTATGGTTGTCTCAATTCTTCTTCCTTTGCCCTCCTCCACCCACCCTACCCCCTACTCCCACAGTCAATTCCCACACTGTTATTCCGCGTCCATGGGTCTTTTATACATGATCTTTAACTAGGCCCATCTCCCCTTTTCCCCGTTATCTCCCTCCCCTCTGGTTACTGTCAGTTTGTTCTTTATTTCAATGTCTTTGGTTATATTTTTCTTGCTTCTTTGTTTTGTTGATTAGGTTCCTGTTAAAGCTGAGATCATATGATATTTGTCTTTCACCACTTGGCTTATTTCACTTAGCATAATGTTCTCCAGTTCCATCCATGCTGTCACAAAGGGTAGGAGCTCCTTTCTTTCTGCTGCATAGTATTCCATTGTGTAAGTGTACCACAGGTTTTTGATCCACTCATTTACTGATGGGCACTTGGGCTGTTTCCTGTTGTCCGGGTCTGAGTCCAAAAATAAAAATAAAAAATAATAATTCTTTGTTTGTTACAGACTGCAGGTCCTTGGATTCCCTGGCAACCTAGGAAATCTAACACCCTGGCTTTGGATTCTTTAGACCTGTCCTCAGAGATGATGCTGGACAAAACTGTGAAGTAAGTAAGTATAGCGTTTCTTCTGTTATTCTCATTTGATGCTCCATAATTCTTTATGTTGCTCTTTGTAAAGCCAGTGCCTCCCTGAGGCCCCATGTTTACAAAGCATCTCCTGGCCTGTGGATTCCACTATATTCCTTTCCCCTCAGAATCACATATACTAACCTGCTTTTGGTCCTCTACCCCAATCCCATCTAAACTTATCTTAACTCTGAATGACTTTTTAGATAGCAGATAAATACATTCATTCAGCAAGCCTATATTGAATACTTACTATGTGTCAAGCACTGTGCTAGGCTTATAGATGGCTATAACATAATTCAGGCCCTGTAGTAGAATGAAGAATTTTAACAAAAATGCCAGTGATTATAAAACAGTATCAAAAGAGTGGGATATCAGCTATGTCATAGATTTGCTAGAAGAATTAAGAAACTTAGTAATTGTGAAGTACTTAGAATAGTGCCTGGCACAGTATAAGTGTTATGTGCATGTTTATTAAATAAGTTACATGTCAGAAGGTTTTTCCCAGGGTGCTATAGGAGTACATACTAAGATCCCCATCCCAACCTGAAGCACTGAAAACCTGAGGTGGGTCTTGAAGATTATTAGGGTTTAGCCAAGTTAAGATGTGGAAATAACATGTTCTCTGTAGGGGGAACAGTATCTGAAAACACAAGAACACATGAGACAACACAACTATCTCAAGAAGTTGAAAAATTTCATTATGGCTAGAATATACATGGAATGAGAAGGAACAAAAAAAGAGACTCAGTCTGCGGTCAATAAATTGCATTGATAGTCTCTATCAACCTCTATTACATAAGTTATGCTTTGTCAACAAGGAACACTAGGGAAGGGAATGTGTGTTGAGTAGGTAAGCAGTAGTATTTACCATGGTAGGAACAAAGAAAGTTGCAGGAAAATAGTTTGAGACTTTAAATACCCTTAAAGTTAACATTATGACCCACGTTTATAGTATTCTTTTTCTCAAATATAATTAAAATTGAATAAAGCCACAGCATGTTTGAAAGAATATAAAAGTTATTTAACTTTCTAGAACTTATAAGGAGTCTTGCCTTTCTAGTTGCGTGCTGTTTTTTTCCAGGTATTGAGTTAATACTGTTGTTAGATCAAGGTGAAATGCTAAATAACATAGGGTGTACTGGTTTACTACTTAATGAATTATGCTTGATTAATTAATTAGCTCTCAGTGCCCTTTGGGGAAAAAAGTCCTATGGGATGCTATATAAGTGATGTTTCCAATATAAATAAGACAATCCTTCATTTAATTTTCAAGGAAATACTTAAGGAATAATATGTATATGTTAAAATGCTATAGTTTACTGTTGTCTGTTCTCTGTATCTATGAGTCTGTTTCTATTTTGTTTGTTAGTTTATTTTGTTCACTGATACCACATAAAAGTGAGATCATATGGTATTTGTCTTTCTCTGACTGGCTCATTTTACTTAGCATAATACTCTCTGGGTCCATCCATGCTGTCACAAAAGGTAAAGTTTCCTTCTTTTTCATGGCCAAGTAATATTCCATTGTGTAAATGTATCATAGTTGTTTTATCCACTCATCTACTGATGGACACCTGGGCTGTTTCCCAATCTTGGTGACTGTAAATAATGCTGCAATGAACATATGGGTGCATATATTCCTTCAAATTCATGTGTTAGGTTTCTTTGGCTATATTCCCAGAAGTAGAAGCACTGAGTCATAAGGGTCATATTTGAAATATTTTCAAAATAAATAAAATTTGCTACAATGTCTAATTCTTCAGGCTAATTATTTTGTTAAAATTTCTGTGGTGTTATAAAATGTTCTTGACCTGTCCCTAACCTACTTTTCCAATCTTATGGGCTTGTAATCCCAAATATATTCTCTCTCTTACAGTCAAACTGAAGTATTCACTTTTCACTCATCTGTTTACGTGTCTTCGTATTCTCTGTTCCTTTCTTCTCATTTGTTTCTTCCCTTCTGTAATCATTTGAATCCTCAGTTTTCCAGTATCCACTCTTTCTAAGAGGTTCCATGTTTCCTTCAGTCATAATTAAATTCACCTTATTTTTTACTCCACAACTCTACTTATTTACTCCTTTCTGATCTGTAGCTTAGCTTTACACACTTTTTGTCACTACTCAAGCTACAGAATTCTGGTTTCTGTTTCTTCTACACCACTGAGCCTGTCCTTCAAAAATATTTACATTCTCCTACTTGTCAAACCCAGTAGAAGCTTTTCAATCCTTATGCTACTTTAACCACTCCCTCATTTAAAGGTTCACTTACCATCTTCTGCCCAGCCCTTTGAATGAGGACTCAGTTTCAGAATTACTGTTGTTCAACATTTGGGCATTAGCTCTCCTCTCTGGGCTTCAGATTGTTTTCCCATGGGTGGGTAGAAGGTAACACAAGGTCATGGCCCACCCCAGCCTTGTAGCAGCCCTAACTCCACTGATGGGGTATTTTATATGCTTATCGCATTGTCAAAGCGGTGAGCAACCCACTTTGAGGAAAGGAGATAACAGAAATTGTAGCTAACCTAGTTCATATGTTCCTCTCCTGAAAAGTGAGAAAATAAGTCTTACTTCTTACGAGTGCTATGAGGATTATTGTTATCTAACATATTATGTATCTCACCTATTTAACTTGTTTATTTTCTGCATCTCCACTAAAATATAAGCTTTATATAGACAAAGAATTTTACCTGTTTGGTTCATTGTTGTATCCCCAGCACCTAGAACTGTGCCTGGCATAAAAAAGATACTAAACAAATTTGTTGATTGAATAAATGACAAGTAATTAATATACATTAGTCATTCAGTAAATTATAGCACTACCAAACCTCGAGGAATCCTACACTGTTGCTAATTATTATCATTAAGATAAAGAAGTTTATCTCACCCCCTGTGGTAGTTTAATCTGTTTGAAATTTTGTGCTGTACTTTAGTTGCTTTTTTGTTTTCTCTTTTATACTTTTAGTATGTGTATTTTTAGCTTGGCTTTATGATAACTTTCTGTTACCTTATATTCTAAATGGGACATGTATCAGGTGGGCATCTTAGAGAAGACTGGGGACTTTAAAAATATGTCTTAATCACTTCAAATTCTATTTTAAAGAAAGAAAAGCATAAATAGGTAAGACTATGTTGAATAAAATAGAGATCTGTTTATAGGTAGAGGCAGATCTTCCTGACTATTTTTAATTCAGCATATATTTTTGTCATTATTGAAAGGCTTTGAATTCCAAATACATTTTGGAAGGCAATTGCATAGCAACTCAGTAATTCCTATGCTGACCTCATATATGAGATTAAGCTATCATCCCCCACCTTCAGAACCTGCTTAAAGTGTTAACTCTAGTAATGACACAGCCTCTTCATGCATTGGTTTGTCAGGTGAGACAGGTGAGTGTAAGGATGCCACTGTTGCCATAAAATAGAAATAAATCAAGTGAGTCGTGTGGAAATAAAATCATGCTTTTGGCTTCATGAATGTTTTATTATTTTCAGCCAACTGATCTGCTTTCACTGGTCACTTTCTGGCTGTTCATGTATTTATTCAACAGCTATCTATTGAGCATCTGCTATCAATTTGATCCCTAGCTTCAAACCAACAAACTTCATATTCTTGGGCACTGTTCTGTGCCTCAGTTTCTTTATCTGAAAAACAGTAATAGCAATAGTACTTGCTGCATAAAACTGTGGACAGATTAAATAAGCAAATCAACTTAGAATAGGCTTCAGCAAACGAAGTTCTCAACAGATGTTAGTTATCCTCACTTTATCCTAGAGACAATAAATTCCTTTTCATTTACATAACTTTACATTTAATTTCCATTACTTACAAGCAAGAGCCTTGATTGAAAGAAACGCAGCTCAGAGAGGTAACATAACCTGTCTAATATCCTACAGCAAAATACCTCCAGAAACCCGAATGATTGATGTCACAAGTGTGGTGCCCCAAACAGATTATTCAGTTCAAGTTTCCTATGAACAGCTGGAGCCTGTGCAGTTCCTACTGGTCAAAGCAAGCCCACCAGATATGAAGAGTGTTGGCACTGCTGGCAGTGCTGAGATCCACTTCCTCGTTGATGCTCCTTCTACACTGCTGCAAGCTTGAGGGCCCAGGCAGTCACACTCCTCACTTTCCTTCCCACCCCAGTATTACAGGGCCCCACAAAAACACTTTTAGACAAAAACGCTACAGTAAGACAGCTCTTTCATGTCTCTAAGTTGTGAAAAACAGAGGAGAGGGACATGTCTGTTTCTCAGATGTTGGCCCAACAGTTGCCTTACATGATGCTGTGAGTGGTACCCTCAGATGTTTGCTTGAATAAATCAGTACTCCTGACAGAAGAAAACCTTCAGTCTCCACAAACAGATTTGCCTGGCAGTTTAAACTATATTGTCCCTAGAGACGTAGGTAAAGATGTAGATGTATTTACAGATTTAGAGATGTACATTTAGATAAAATGTAGGTATTTTAAAGAGCTAATTATATCACTCTATTACACTATATATATAGTATATGTAATTGGTATCAATTATATATATATATATTTCTCATTGACACGTGTATATATGTCAAATATATATGTCATATATCTGACCATAAATGCATATATATGTAAATCCCTGAGCCCCAGAACCTAGCACTTAAGTGCCAAAAAAACCCTATATATTTTTTTTCATTTAATACACTCATATGTTAGTAATGATTATATCTGTTTAGTGCCTCTTTAGATAGTCTTAATTTATGTTTTTTTATTTGTCAAGTTTTCTACATTGAGCATATATTATTTTAGGATCAGTAAAACAGTTAAGGGCATGTTTGTTATTTTCCCGGAAAAATCCATCTTGACTTAAACGTTTGTGAAATTCCTGATACTTTTTGGGAATCAAGGTCTAATTATTTTGTACACATTATTTCATTTAGAAATTCCATGAGGTCAATTACTATCTCTAATTTTTACAGAATGAGGTTCATTGGAGTAACTCATTCAAGGACATACGGTAGCAAGTAGCATAATCTTCTAGTTTTTGAACCACACAATATCAAAAAAAAAGTAGAGGAAAGAAATAAAATTATAAAATTTAGATTCATTGTTGGCAAATCTGGAGATGAAGGTTGAATATGTTTCCTAAAAATTATTGTTATAATAGTAATTATAGCTTTAATATCTCCATCCCCTGAAAACAGAAAACATAATAATAATGTTATCTGAAGGGGAACAGTCATGGCTGACAGGACATATAAGCAATTCAAAAGTAATTTAAGTGGAGTTGAAACCAGTCTGAGTATATAGCCATAATTCTATTTACCTTAGAGTCTGCTAGTCATGATTAGTTACAGAGGAAAACATTTGGAGAATGAATACATCCTTTGAAAAAGTGGCAGAGGTGAATAAACTCAAAAGAGAGCTAAAGATGATTCACATTATTGGGAAATAAAATTCTCATGATCCCCAAAGGCAGAATTCTATTCAGTCCTAACAGGTCAGATACTACCACAGCTGGCTCCTACCTGCTTAATTTATGACAAGTGCAGCCATGGACTCCACACTTGATAAGTGTTTACTATGTTCATATATTCTTATAGTTCCAGAGATAATTTCTTGCAACTATTCATACTGAAATCCTAACAATGAAGGTAATTAAAAAACAGATATATTAGTGAGGTATTCAAACAGAAACAGGAAATAACTCTGAGACAATCTCCTTTCCTCCTCAGCTGGAGACTCGAGGAAATTATTCACATAAATATAATCAGTTACCCTCAAATTTACTCAAAATTCAAGTTTTTAATGTTGTAATATTATTAGAGAGTTTAAAACAATCACAAATATATTTACTTACAGCCTACTCACTACAAGTGAAAAAGAAAAAGTATTTTCTGCTTTTGTATGGTTAAATCATAGGAAAATAAAATTAATGACATAGCCCCAGGGTATTCAATATACCCTTCCAAAGACAACTACTTGAACACTATCCCAGAACTGCTATATATCTAATTGCACTGTTTCAACTGGGAAAGGAGGCAAGTTCACAATCTTCACTGCCTTGTACCATTTTAATTGTTACAATGGACACAAATGAGATGCTCAGAGTGGCAGAATTTCTCTTTTTTTAATTTTTAAATATTTTATTTATTTATTTTTAGAAAGAGGGGAAGGGAAGGAGAAAGGAGAGAGAGAAACACCAATGTGTAGTTGCCTTTTGCGTGCTCCCTACTGGGGACCTGGCCTGCAATCTAGGCATGTGCCGTGACTGTGAATCAAACCAGCAATGCTTTGGTTCACAGGCCAGCACTCAGTCCACTGAGGCATAACAACCAGAGCTGAGTGGCAGAATTTCTGATACCAACATAAGCAATCAATCAGGTTCTTCCTATTTCAGAAGAGAAAAAGATAATTTCCAGGACAGAATAAATAGCTATAGGAGTTGATATATCACAGTTTAAAAAAATTTTTTATGGTAAAGATACTGTTCTGCTTCCTTCATGTCTGCTTTACTTTCCAGCTACTCCCCCACCTCTATATATTCTTTCACAGCCAAACTTCTCAATAAAGTTGTCTATACTTGCTTTACACATTCTCATCTCTCACTTTCTACTTCACCCACTCCATCTGGCTGTTGTCCCAAATTCTGTATCAGAATCCCTCTGGTAAGGTAACCAATGACTTCCATTACTACATCCACTGACATTATTTCCACCCTCACCTTGATCTATCATTTCTCCCATTAATATTTTAACACCTACTATTTGCCAAGCTCCATGCTAGGTGCTGGTGAGAAACGCTCATCAATCGACCATGCATCATCAACTAGGTGGTAGTTAGTAAAATGCTCATTGTTGTTGCCTTCATGAAGTTTACATTCTAGTGGGGAGACAGAACTATTATTTAAGTAATCACTCATTTAAATCAGACTTACAAACCAAAATATAAGTGATATGAAAGAAAAAATGAAGTGGGCTGTGAAATTCTTGAGTAAATACAAGACAGTTCTTTCTCTTAGTAATTTTTAGAAAAAAATTTTTAAAGTTGGTTGGTTATTTCCTCCCTTTTGAAACACTCTTCACTTAGAGTTCATGACACTATAATCTCCCGGTTTTATTCCTACTTCTCTGAATATTTCTTTCTATTGTCCTTAGTTAACTTATTTTCTACCACCCATACTATAAATGTCCTTCCTCTGAGCCCAGTCTTAGGCCCTCTTCCTATTTCACCTCATGCTCTCCTCATTAGTGATATCCTTCAATGCCCAGGGTCGGTTTCCTTCTAGAGCACAGGTGGCAAACACAAGGCCCACGGGCTGAATCTGGCCCTCCACCTTGTTTTATCCAGCCCAGCACCTTGTTTCTACCTGGTGGCAGCGCCGAGCTCCTTGCCCCTAGTTAAGGAGTAGTTACATTTATACAGTCCTAAAATTACATTTGGTCCTTTGAAGGCAACTGCGAGGCTGTTGTGAACCCCAGTGAAAATG
Organism: Micronycteris hirsuta; assembly: GCA_004026765.1. Taxonomy (NCBI): domain Eukaryota; kingdom Metazoa; phylum Chordata; class Mammalia; order Chiroptera; family Phyllostomidae; genus Micronycteris; species Micronycteris hirsuta. The sequence continues at coordinate 19,830 of PVJI01022733.1, forward strand.
AGTTTGACACCCCTGATCTACAGGGTCTGCTAGAAGTAACACCTACTGAGTGTAGTTGGTAGGGTAATAATATGGATGTAATAATTTATAGTTTAAATTTTAACATTTCAACTAAAATGTCATATGGTGTGCTTGAGTGTGATACATTATGTTACAGAATTACATGCTTATGACTTTGTAATAAAAAAGGGAGTGTTATTTGTGCCGGACCCTGTGTTTGCTAATGACTTCCAATTGTGAGTTTTTAACACAGGTTTCACCTACTAGCTCTACTTCTGTATATCCAATGGCCTTGTTGGCAGTTAATCTACCTCATACAAAGTGTCCAACTTGACCCCTCTGGCATTACTCCATCCTTTTCTCACCTGGACTAATGAACAAGCCTCCTAATTCATTTCTTTGTTTATACTCTCACCTTCCACAATCTGTTCACCATGCTGTAACCACGGTGATTTTTTTTAAAGAATTTCATTGTTCATTTCATAAGATATAGCAGACATTAAATAAGATTAATGAAAACCACAAACTGTCTGATACATTTGAAATGTTGTATACAGCTTTATTATTACCATGCAATTTGTACTAGCAAGATTGAAAAAAAAATTTTCACATGTATCTATTAAGAGGGGATCAGGCTTGCCAGTGTGTGTCAGTTGGTTGGAGCATCATCTCATACACTGAAGGATTAACTGGTTCAATTCCCAGTCAGCACACATATTTAGGTTGCAGATTTGGTTCCTGATTGGGGAGTGTGCAGGAGGCAGCTGATTGATGTTTCTCTCTCTCTCTCTCCCTCTCTCCTTCTCTCTGAAGTCAATAAATATATATATTCTTTTAAATTTTTAAATACAGGGGGGTCAGCAAAGGAAATTATGGTACATCCATCCAATGGAATATAATGAAACCATTAGAAAAAATGAATCAACTCTATATGTAAAAGTATGGGATGGATTGCAAGATATATGGTAAAGTATAAAAATTAAATCACAAAATAATGTGTGTAGTATGCTACCATCATGTTTAGTAAGTATAAGTTCAAATGCTTCTGGAAGAAACTGATCTCACTTGTTGACTCTAGGGAGGGGAACTGAGTGGTTCAGGGAGAGAAAAGCTTTCTATTTTATAGCATTTTGTGTCCCTGAAGTGTCTATTTTAAAATATATTTTAAGAGTTTATTTTTTTTAAAGGATCAAAAACTATACAAAAATTCTATCCTTAGAATTTGTAAAGGCACACATACACACAGATAAATGAACACACAGACACATATGTTTAGCCTGTTAAGCAGAAGCTATACAACTAGCTGTGAAAATTTTACTGCAGATTCAAGAGGCAAATCTAAAACTTTTTTAATGCTCTCACTGAGTATTTATTATGTGACTATCCCTGTGCTTTTTGGACATGGACATGCCAGAAAAATCCTCTACAAATAAACTGCATTTTTTAATTTAAATTCCCACTTGTAGAACATCTTGAAAATAATAAGAGTATATATCTCCACATAATTCCTGATTGAAGTTATGTGTTTTTGCTGTACAGAGCCCACACTTGATTTGTTGTGTCCTGATTCTTTTACTTTCCATTTTCTATTCAAGGTATTCTGGCAAGAAATCTGCTAGAACTCTTGGATCTTGCCCAAAACATTCTTGATGGAAGAACAATACTATGAGAGATGCTAATGTAGAAACAAACTGAAATGGGTCAGCCAGAAAAGGCTTTCTAAGGAAGTAAAATTTAAGCAGAAATCTGAAGGAGAAGTAAGAGCGAATCAGATGACGGAGGTGAGGAATTAATATAGTGTCTGTACCATATACATTTAACTCCCTCCTCCCTGAAACAACTCTGAAATAGCAATGAAGAGATTAAAGTGGCATAATCCACAAGAACAAAGGGAAAGGAAGAGAATAAAATAACAGGTGAAAAATTGCAACCCAGTATGGAAACTGGAAAGAAGATAATGAGTAATAACTGACTGAGAAGATCAGAGAAAGCTAAATGCGGGCAGTGGGTAGCAAGATCCAGAAACTAACTGATGCTACAAAACTCTAGAAACATTCAGAAATTATAGGCCTGAGGTACCAATGAAGGCACAGATACAGGCAGGGCTGAAAATGAGAGAATGTGTAGAAGCTGTATAGACAGCTAGAGCCCCTTTATACTTCACACAGCCAGGGCCCCTAGATGGCAGGAGCTTCACTTTCTGGTGAGGTTGAACCAAAAGGACTTTCTGTTGCAGTGACTCTCAACCTTGACTACACATTAGAATTATCTGGGGAAGATGATTCTAAGTCCACATTGGACTTAGAGACAATGAGAAATAAATCTTTGTTGTGTTGTATCACTGAGATTTCTAGATTTAATTGATGTCAGCATACCTGTACTATCCTGACAATATGCCATTTGAAATACGTAGGTAATAGAAGAAACTATGAGAAAAGTTGAAAAGTGATTATTCTTCAAGAGTGAGAAATGAGGATGGGGAAGTTTGGGGCAGAAGACTGCTGTCTTTTAGACTTAGAATAATTTGACCTTTTTAAATTCAGAGTGCCCGCTTGGATGTCTAATAGACTCCTCAAACTTAATGTTTAAACTGATATTTACCCACAAGTCTTCCCTACTTCATGTTAGATAATGGCAAGTAAAATATTTTGGCTTTTAACTTCATTATCCCACCCGACCTTAACAATTTACATCTGATCACAAAATCCTTCAAAATATATCCAGAATCTGACCATTTCTCACTTTCTCCACTGTCATCACACTGGTTAAAGTCCCCATCATCTCTCACTTGGATTGCTGCTAATTACCTCCTACCAGATCATGTCACTTGTTGTCCCATAACCCATCAATGGTGCCCATATCCCTCAGGACCTACATGAGCTGGCTCTTGTTATCTCTTTAACCCTCCTGTCCAATACATAGAAGGCTGTCAAGTGGATGGTGACATAGACATAAATCTCAGTGTCATTCCTTTAAAGGACAGAATTAGAACTAATGAGGGGAATAATTAGGTCTCAATGTAGGGAAGAACCATTATAAAATTTAAAATATCTTCCAGCAGAATAAATTTCCCCCAAAGCAGTAGATTCCAGTCACTGGAAGTTGGCAAGTATTCCAACACAGAACATTCCAGAAGTTCCTGAATGTGGGGATAGAGTTAGAGTAAATGTTTTCTCAGGTCCTCTTTCAATTTAAAATTCTATTATTTAAAAGTTCTTTCCTTTTAGTTTCAAGTTAATTAGGTGCATATTTTTCCCATCACAAAGGTTTTATGTGTATATCAAAGGCAATAGATGCCCTTGGTCTTTAAAGGAAGAGTAGGTCATCATTTAGGTGATTGCCTTTTAGTTGATATCCTCTCTGAAGATGTCAAAGATATATTTTTTAATAATTACTTTATAGTTGTTCAATTACAGTTATCTGCATCCTCTCCCCTCCACACCGCCTCCCCCTCAACTCCCACCTCTCTCCCCCGCCTCCCTCCTCCCCCTTGGCTCTGTCCATGTGTCCTCCATAGTGGCTCCTGTAAACCCTTCTCCCCATTGTCCCCTCCCCCCTCCCCCCTGGCCACTGTCAGACTGTTCTTACTTTCAATGTCTCTCGTTATGTTTTGCTTGCTTTCTGCTTTTGTTGATTATGTTCCAGTTAAAGGTGAGATCATATGGTATTTGTCCTTCACCGCCTGGCTTACTTCACTTAGTATAACGCTCTCCAGTTCCATTCATGCTGTTGCAAAAGGTATAAGCTCCTTCCTCCTTTCTGCTGCGTAGAATTCCATTGTGTAAATGTACCATAGTTTCTTGATCCATTCATTTGTAGATGGGCACTTAGATTGTTTCCAGCACTTGACTATTGTGAATTGTGTTGCTATGAACATTGGAGTGCATAGGTCCTTTTGAATTGGTTTTTCAGGGTTCTTAGGGTATAATCCCAGTAGTGGAATTGCGGGGTCGAAAGGCAGTTCCATTTTCATTTTTCTGAGGAATTTCCATACTGCTTTCCACAGTGGCTGCACCAGTCTGCATTCCCACCAACAGTGCAGTAGGGTTCCCTTTTCTCCACATCCCCTCCAACAGTTATCTGTTGCTTTGTTGATGATGGCCATTCTGACAGGTGTGAGGTGGTATCTCATTGTGGTTTTAATTTGCATCTCTCTGATGGCTAATGATGTTGAGCATCTTTTCATATGTCTCTGAGCCCTCTGTATGTCCTTTTTCGAGAAGTGTCTGTTCATGTCTTTTGCCCATTTTTTCATTGGGTTTTTTGTCTTCCTGGAGTGGAGTCATATGAGTTCTTTGTATATTTTGGAGATCAGACCCTTGTCTGAGGTATCATTGGCAAATATGTTTTCCCATATGATTGGTTCTCTTTTTATTTTAATACTATTTTCTTTAGCCCCGCAGAAGCTCTTTATTTTGATAAGATCCCATTTGTTTATTCTTTCCTTTATGTCCCTTGCTCTAGGGGACATATCATTGAGGATGTTGCTGCGTGGAATGTCTGAGATTTTCCTACCAATGTTTTCCTCTAGAACTTTTATGGTGTCACGACTTACATTTAAATCTTTTGTCCACCTTGAATTTATTTTTGTGTATGGTGTAAGTTGGTGCTCGAGTTTCATTTTTTTGCAGGTAGCCATCCAGATTTCCCAACACCATTTGTTGAAGAGGCTATTTTTATTCCATTTTATGCTTCTGCCCCCTTTGTTGAAGATTAATTGCCCATAGAGACTTGGATTTATTTCTGGGCTCTCTATTCTGTTCCATTGGTCTATCTGTCTGTTTTTATGCCAGTACCAAGCTGTTTTGATTACAGTGGCCTTGTAATATAGTTTGATATCAGGAATTGTGATCCCTCCTGCTTTGCTCTTCTTTCTCAAAATTGCAGCTGATATTCGGGGTCGTTTATGGTTCCATATAAATTTTTGAAGTGTTT
>PVJI01022734.1:0-24798 GCA_004026765.1 Micronycteris hirsuta
CTTTAACACGAAACAGAAATTCTGGACAATACTTTGTTTTGGCCTTGCTGAAGACACAGTTGGACTTTTTCCATAGTGGGATGGATGGAGATGGGGCACAAGAGCAGCCTCCTATTTCTACTGAAAAAAAAATCTTGCCACACCACAATTTCCCATGCATGGGTCCATGATATGCTTTTCTCGTGATCCCATGAAAGAGGCCAACTTCCACTGGCAGCTGAAATTGAGCTGCTGAAAGAGAAACATTATTTGTCTCAGATGATACTTGTCATATTAATTGACATTGCTCCTCCACACTGGCTTGGAATTTTTTAATCCCTTTGCTCCACTTGGGAACCTAGAGAGAATTCATGAGCTTAGATGAATAATATTTCAGCACAAAGCAGTGAAAACGCTTTGGAGTTTTAGAAGTCTAGGACCCAAGTAAGAATGCCTACCTACCCTTGCCTCCCAGGAAAGGTAGGGATGCCTGGGCTGCAGGGAGAACAATCAGAGTGGAGGTATGGGAGCTAAGACACTGGGAGGCTCTGAGCAAAGGGTGGCACTGTGCCTCAGGGTGCTGACAAGGATTTGAGAATGGTTGGGGGTTTGAGTCTGGCCCCAGGTAGGGGCTAAGGAATCAGCCAGACTCAAATTAGAAATGCCTGTGCGGATGCCTTGCTGGAGGGCCTGAGGCAGGCTTACAAAGTTCCCTGGGTCCCAGAGAGATGTGGGAACAGCTGAACACTCGGTGCACTCAGTGCGGCATAAAAGCCAGCACATTCATCCTCAAGGGGTTGCCATGGCCCAGTGTGAGTGTGTGTTGTGGTGGGTGAGGCAGAACAAATCTTAGGTACATTGTAAGACAGTCACCAGATCTGCAGATGAGTCATGCAGAAACAGCAGATGATGCAGACACACCGGGGCCGGGAAAGCAAAGACCACAGATAAGACAGGAGACGCCGAGCACTCTGGACAAATAAGTACCGGATAGGTCCTTCCCCATCTTCTCTTACAGTCCCTCCTAGGGCTTCAATACAATACCAGAAATACTGAGGTAACCCCAAGTAGGCAAACGTGTCTACCACCCCAATGGAACGCAGTCACAAGTTAAATTATAGGAAAAATAATAATTTCTTGCACACTGAGGCAGGACAGACTGAAATCTACTTAGATACTAATAACACCTGTGTCACCAAAACACACCAATGAAGTTGCGCTGAATTGGGTTATAGCACAGCTTTCGTTGTCATCATAACCGAGACTTTTAAAAAATAATAAAAGCTCAGGTGGACTTGAGTTGGAATAATAAAGGAAGTTCCAGTACATTGTTTACATAGTATTTCACTACCTGAAATCTGTGTACTTAGAGACAAAGGAGTCCGACCTGCCCCACGCTGTCACTGTCAAAGAATGGCATCGTGTCTCCCGTTTTCCAATACTCGAGGGGCAGAAGGGTCAGTATTCTTTAGGAAGTGTGGCAGATGGCACGTGTGCACAAAACTAATTTACTCAGATTTATAGAAGCTTGCCCCTCCCGGCGTGGCCCAATCTGTGCGGGTATAAACAATGAATTCATAATGGGAGCCGCTGGGACGCAGGGGAGTAAGGGACAGGAAAGCACATTTCCGGATGGACCCGGGCCAAGAAGAGTGGAACCAGAGAGAAGTTGGTGTCCTCTTCTTGTCCTCTTCCAACCTCTGATGGCAAGATCTGGGAGCTTGGTGCTCGAAAGACGCAACACACTCGCTTCTTGTAGAAAACCAGGGGCTTCCTGGATCCCTGATAAGAAAGACTCCAGTTGCCATCCCAGCAGGAAAACTGAGGCCCAGAGTGGAACCTGCTCTCTCCCTTAGGACTGAGGAGAGATCCCCTAACACCAGTAGAAGGCAGGTGGATGCCAGCCCATGAGACCAGGCCAAGGCTCTTCTCTGACTCAGAGAGGAAAACACCTGAGCATCCACCTGAGCCACACAGGGCCTTCCTTCTAACCCTTGCCTTTCGTCCCATCTTATGAAAACTCACACCTTAAGGTAAAGCCAAGATGGACCCAGGTCTGACTGACCCACAGACCAGGCTCGCCATGGATGTGTGCACGCGGTTGGCAGGACGTGGCTGTCAGAGACACAAAAATGAAGGTCTAATACAGAGGGAACCATGCCTCTGCCCAAGAGGCAGCCTCTCTCAGGGAGAGGACCACAGTCTGTCAGCTTAGGGAGTTCCCCGGAGAGCGAGGGTTTGTCCCGGGGGTGGTGCCGGCAGACAGAGCACCCTGACTTCTGCCTCCTGACCATGCACCTGCCTGGCGAGTCACTCTCACAGCCAGTTTTAACTTCTGCCTTACTGACCACATGTGACAGATACCACTTTGCCCCTAACCAGGGCCCTTGTTTATTCCTGGACACATCTCCTAGTGACATACTACTACTTCCCTGCCTGCCAAGAATGTCTGAGAAGTGGTGAAGAAACTTCTAGAAACTGAAAGTTGGCAAAGGCTCTTCCTTTACTGGGATGGAGGGAATCAGAGTAAGCATAAGTGGAAACAGACAGAGTGCAGCGGTGAGGCACATACATTTCTTCAAATGTTTGAAAGTCTACCCTCACTTAGCGATTCTTTTCTAATGCTAGTGATTAACGACCAGTTGCCTGCTGGTTCAGAGCAACGCTGACGCTTTCATTTGACAGAAAGAACAAGATTATCTGCCAATACGTGGGCTGACTCAGTGACCTCTCTGCTGAAAAGTGGAATGTGTATCAGGTTTTGAGTTAGTTTATTGAACAGTGTTGGTTTTTACCCCAATTTTCTCACTTCTCGTGGTGACACCCACAGACATTTTCCCACAATTATGTGTGATGAAACTGTGCAAATGTTGCAATGGTAGGCCGAGAAAAAAGGCAGGAGGTGGGGGGGGTGGTGGAGACAACTGTACTTGAAGAACAATAAAAAAAAAAAGGAGGCAGGAATTCAGAAGAGGTGGGTGAGAAAACTTTGAGTTTATAAAAGTAAAAGTAATGAACCCTTAGTTTTTTTTCTTTTAAAGGGCATACTGCATAGTATAACAATGTAAAATCATAGAATAAGTGGCAATGATCACTATTGTTCTATGTACATCCTTAGATGTTAGCTTTGTAAAAGATATAAAGATGGTTTTGATGCACACAGATACCAAATATCGCTGTGATATGAGGAGGAGGCTCAGGCAGAACCAAGGCTTTTCTCCCAAAGCTTGGTTTCTCTGCCATTGCCATCTCTTTGAACCTTATAGACAGGTTGGCAATTAGGTCAGGGAAATAGTTACAGCTTGGCTTTGAATAAAGGGAATTTGAGACAAAATCCTCGTCTACACAACATGACCTTTCAGAGATAAAGTACAAGGCTTGGTTTCAAATGTGGCTTATACATAGCTAACGCATCGAAAACAGGCAGGTACACGGGAGCTGAGTAGATAAACCCATAGAGGTAGAGACGCTCAGGGGTTCGGCACATTACTGCAGTTCACTGGCTGCTCCCTGGTAGGACAAATGGCCTGCTAGAACACAGACACCAGGGCTGTGTTGGCTTAGAGGATAGCTGGGTAGCATCCCACCTCCCAGCTGAGATACCTCAGTGTGATGGATGACACATGGACCAACTTGAACCTGATGTTCCCATGCATGCCCCTCAGTGGACCGTACCATCTGCCAGGCAAGTCAAGCGGGAGCCCTCTCTTCCTTCTGCCTCACTGCCAGGGACAGTTCGCTACCAAGCCCTGCTGATGTTCTGCTTCTTTGTCTCCTGGGCTGATGACTCCTCTCTGCCAGTCACCACTCCACTCAAAGCTACGCCACCTCTGCCTGAATCTCCTCCCAGGTCTCTCTGCCTCCACTTCTCCCTCCTGCAGCCATGTCTGACCCCCATACAGAAGCCAGGAAACTTTGGGAAACACACGTTTTAATATGGCACCTTCTCCTCAGGGCCTTTTCTTCCTCACATCTTCAACCGTTGTCATGGTGACACCTAACATCCCAAAGGTGGCCCACTGGCCCCACAGAGCCTGCCTGACTCAGCCCCAACACCCTGCTCTCTGCATTCTGCTGTGTGGGCGATCCTTTCTCTGTGCCTTACTGCAGGCTCCCTCTGCCACCAGGAATTTGTACACCTACAGTCTCAGGAATGTTCCTACAACACTCTTTTACTTAATAAATTGCTACTCATCTTTCAAATCTAGTTAAGTTACCCTTCTTCCAGAAAGTGTGATTTGACCCCTGAAAAGGTCATAGTCCCCATTTTGTATTCACATGGTACCACACCTTCCACTTTGCAGCACTTATACGATTTTTATTTTACCTTTGTGTCATTTGTTTTAATAAGTGACTGTCTTCTCCACTAGGCTAGAAGCTCCTGGTGGGCATAACCTGTCTGTTTTCACAAACCATGGTAAGCCTGGTACTTAGTCTAGCCGATGACATACAGTTGGCACTTTTCTGTTCATTCAACTAGTTAACACTGTGCTAAGCTCTGACGTTTTAAACACCGAACTAGACATGCCAGGTCCTTCCTACATGGAGTTTACATTTTAGTGCGAAAGACACTGTAAGCAAATAAACACAATAATGAAAGATTGGGATGCTTAAAAATGAAGATCTCATTTGTATGTGGAATCTAGTGAACAAAATAATGACAGAGGCACGGGTACATGGAACAGACTGACAATTGTCAGAGTGGAAGGGGGTGGGGGGACAGACTGGATGAAAGATGGTGGAGGGATTAACAAAAAAAACATGTGCATAACACAGACATGTGTTATGTACATGCAAACAGTGTGATGATAGCCAGAGGGGGAGGGGGAGGGGGCTGGGTGAAGGTGCACAAAATAGGGGAAAATGGGAATGGAAAGGGACTTGGCCCGGAGCAATAGGCTTATGATGCAGTGTGCAGATGATGCTTTATTGGGTTGCACACTTGAAACTTGAAACCTGTATGACTTTGCAAACCAATGTCATCTCAATAAATTCAATTAATAAAAATTAAATAAATAGATAAATAAATAAAATGAGGGATGCTATGATAGAGATTAGGTATATCAAATAGTTGGCAAAGACATCTTGGAGCAAGTGATATGAGAATCGAGGCCTGATGGATGAGAAAAGTCTGGGTGGCATGAACCAGGAACATCTTTGTGGTTTGGGAAAACAAGAGCCAAGACCCTGAGGCAAGGGCAGGAGTGGCCTTTAGAGATGTGCTGGAGGCCAGAATTCCTGGAGCACTGAGGGGAACGGGGGTGGTGATACAGTTGGAAGATCAGCAGAAACCAGCTTGGAAAGGAAGGATCTAAGTTATTCTGAGTGACATGGGAAGTCATTGAGAGGATTTAGGCAGAAGGCTAATTTACTTTTTCTAAGGCTTTACAGAGAATGGGTTGAAGGGGAAGCAAGACTGGGAGCCAGTCAGGCAGCCGGGGCAGAAGGGGTACAGAACAGGGGAGAGCCGTGGGAACAGGGTGGGGATGGAAGGGGAACACGTTGGAGGCGAAGACAGGCCACCGGGGAACCGTGAAGGATTCCAGTTTTAATAACTGGGTGGAGGGTGGTACCACTGACTGGGATGGGGAAGATCGTTGAAAGAATGGATGGGTGGATGAATAAACAAACAAGTATGTAAAGATAATAACACTATAAGGGAAGATGAGTCTTCCGGGTAAGAAATGATTCATGAAGCATATTTCTCCAATATGAGTCAGGGCTGTCCAGAGAAACAGGGCCAATAGGAGAGATATAGATATAGCTATAGATATATATATACACGCTCAAGAGTGGAGAGGCTGACATATTTGACATCTTTAGGGCGGACCAGTAGGCTAGAAACTCAGGCAGAAGTTAATACTGCTGTCTTGAGTCAAAATTTCTTCTTCCTAGGGAAACCTCAGGGTTCTTCTTTTTCATGCTCTTAAAGCCTTCACCTGATTGGATGAGGCCCACCTACATAATCAAGGGTAATCTCCTTTATTTATAGTCAACTGATTGTAGATGTTAACCACTTCAAACATACAAAATGTTCTTCACAGTAATGCCTGGATTAGTGTTTGCTTAAATTACTGGATGCGATAGTCTAACCACTGCAACTCTGAATAACCATTCAATAGAAACCATCAGAGTTCACTAACGATATGAGTCAGGGGTTGGAGCGCTACCGTCCAGGGCCAAATAAAGTGTTCTGGAACGCAGCCACGCCATTCATGTGGACACTGTCCGTGGCTGCTTTTTGTGTGACAACTATAGGATTGAGTAGTTGTGACAGAGACCAAATGACCCAAAAGCATAAGATATTTGTTACTATCTGGCCCTTCATAGAAAAAGCTCATGGAGTTACCCAAGCAAGGCAACTGCTGGTGCTCAGTGGGAAAAAAAAAATCGGATTCCAAATAGTTAACACGTCTGAATCCAGAAAGGATCTGGGAAACTTTTAGAAGAATAGTCAAATAGGACATCGGGGAGAAGAATCCCCAAACGTTTGCATGTGGCTTCGAAGAAGCTTACATTCTGGTTGGGCAACTATGACCTCATTGCTCAAAAATGGAAGTTTAGGGCCTCTGGGTGTAAAACTGACCCTTAATAAATCCCATTCATAGGATGCAGCAATTTGTACGTGCAAGGAAATAGCGCCTGGCAGGCAAAACACAGCCGACTTGAGTATTTTCCAAGTAGCAATTGGGCTCCGGTTTTCACATCTAATTTTTAGGCAGCTTATCATCACCTCCAGAAAGAGGAAACAGCAACCTTTGAAAAACTGCACTGCTTTTTTTTTTTTTTTGATACAAGCTCATCATGAAGTTTTGAACTTTAATGAAGTAGTTTTCTTTCCCATATAACCATTCCCAAATTTTGTCTACTACTTGAAATCTTGAAATATTTTGTCTTATCAGTGAAAATATCCTTCCTCTTTAAAAAAAAATTTTGCTGAAACACACTGACTCTAGCATCTCAATTCATTACCCTGTATCTGAACCCAAATAATATTTGTTTGAGAACCTCCTTTAAGAACTAATTGAAAGGAAAATTTATAAGATATTTTTATTGCCAGTGTGAGAAAATACATGATAACATAGACACTTAATAAAATTAATTTTTACAAAAGACAAACTCACAACACATGGTCAAATAAAAGTAACTCTGATAATTTATCCACAATGTACAGTGTCCTCACTATTTACCAAGTGTGATGCTCTGTGTTTATCCCTCAAACCCCCTGCAGTAATCCTGGTGGTGCACACACTTTTATCTCGGGTTTATCCAGGCAACCTGGACGGAGAGTCAGACCCTCCCGCTCCACAGCCCACACGCAACCATAGCACGAAGCCCCAACCCTAATTTAAAATAGAAATTACTATTCCAAAATAATAAAGCACATAATTCTATTCCTCTTGGTTGACCTGAATAGTGTTTATTTTTATCGAAGAATATAACTTTTTGTGTGTAGTATTTATTTTTATTTTTAATAAAATGTATTGGGGTGGCATTGGCTAATAAGATTATACAGGTTTCCAGTGTACAATTCTATGATACATCGTCTGTATATTTCATTGTGCGCCCACCACCCAAAGGCAAATCTTGCATCGCCATATATTTGAATTCCAAGGACTGTAACTTTTTAACAAATGTGTCACGTCACAGAAGAGCCTGCATAGTTATCCCCAAAAACCGCAATGTCCCTTTTGTTTTGTTCCGTGTGAAAAGCCCAGGAGCCACCGTCTTTCCCCCCAGTATTTGTCCCACTTTCTCCGGTGGGTGGCAGGTAAGACACAAGTACTTTAGGACCCAAGATCGGCTTTTCTGTGTCACACTGGCCACGGCTCCTCCCACCCCAATTAGCAGGTCTCCAGTTTCCTTGTCTCTTCTACTGAAAATGCCTCATAAAGCCTTTGTGTTATTTGCATTTTAACTAGTTTCACCTTATTGTAGGATTCAGCTCTCCGTGCACAGTTTTCTATGAAAACATCTGAATGTTTCAACTGCTTCTCCCCACGTTTTATACAGGTGCCGCTGAAGCCTGAACCCCTGCTTGACGTCCCTTTTTTTCTTCCTCACTTGTCACAGAAAAGTCAGAATTTATTCTTAGGAGACTCCAGCGTTCTTGAAAAAACCCTGCCTTGTAGCTCCCCTGGCAGTGGGACCACAGAAAGACAAAAGTGCACCTGTGTCTTTAACCCATGCATTCACAGTCCCCCGCACACGGGTCCAGGTCCACCCGTCGGCTCTCTCGTGAGGCAGCCCAGAGTGTCCAGGGTTGAGAGTGGAGGGGCCAACACCCCAGCAACCTCAGCCCTCTTGTGGGATCCCTTGAGGTGTAACTGATACACCAGGGGTTTCAAACTCGTTTTCACCGAGGACCACATCAGCCTCACGGTTGCCTTCAAAGGGCCGAATGTAACTTCAACTCCTTGACAGTTAAGGAGTAGTTACATTTATACAGTCCTAAAATTATTTTGGCCCTGTGAAGGCAACCATGAGACTGAGGTGGCCCCTGGTGAAAACGAGTTTGAAACCCTGTTGTACACCATCTCCCAGGGTTTCCCAATGGGGTGGTGCTCCATCTGGCCACAGTGGGCACTTGCTTAGAAATGCAGCCTTCATCCCCTTGGTTCCTGGAAAAACCCACTTCCTATCAGTGTTTCTTGGGATGGCCAGCAAAGTACTCATGTTTAAACCCTTGTTTCAGGAACTCCTAGGGAATCCAAAGTAAGTCAGTGTGGTTGATAACAAATCCCAACTCCTCTCCCTCTGTGTGCATTTAGTTTGAACGGTCTCTTATTTCAGTCTTGAACTCTATCCTATCAAGTCTTTCGGGTAAGACTCAAGGGCCTAGCAAAACAGATATGCACCTGTCACTCTAGACAGAGGAAGTCCCTCTGACTCATCAGGTGCAAGGTCACAGAGAGTGGGGGTGGCAGGAATGGCCCTGCCCCCCTAACATGTTTCCCTACACTCTGTTCACAGTTGGCCCTTCATTCAACTCTTTCCATTCATATCCTCTGAGACCTTGATTTCATCAATCCTACATTTCCACCTCTTTCCAGTTTTGGAGTCTTTATTGGGGTACAAATGGGCAAATGGTTGAGCAGGGGATGCCATTATCCCCATGGATTGAGAGTAAGCAGCGGGCCTGGTCTTCTTTCTTCCCCCTGGCTCCTTCCAGATGGCAGTTTGGACAAACTGAACAGGCAGGACAGTGTAGACACACAGCTGGATGATTTGGTATGCACATAGACATAAACAATGTAACCTAGCAGTATGCCAAGGCTCTGTAGACCAGAGACTCAATTAACCTTTCTATGCAGAAGTCAGAGCTGACTCTCATCGCTGCGGCTGCCTCCAATTATGGATTATTTCACTTGGGTGTGTTCTGTCTCCTTGCGATGCTATTTGCATAAGAGGGGTCTGTGTTTCTAGGATGACACAGAGAAGAACATGCACAGTGCAGTCATTACCCAGATCTTCCCACCGGGCTAGAGACCCATGCTGCTTTAGCTGCCCTCATTAATCTGGTAAAATATATAAATCATTTCACAAGTCCACCTTTTTCTTGTCCCCTTCCTTCCCCCTCCCCCTTCTCCTCCTCCTACCTCTCTCGCTCTCTCTCCTGCATTACTTCCTCCCCAAATGCTTCTTTTCCAGGAGTTATACCATCCCACTCTCGGAGTCTCCATGTCTAAAGGTAAGTACCTGGTCCAGCCAGGTCCAGGCTAGAGCTACACTGAGAATGAGAAATGGGTCTCTGAGGGCCCTGAGCGGCGGGAAGTAAAACTTGGGCCCTGGTAGCTGCCTTGTTTCCTAAGAAAGAAACCAGAGAAGCGGAGGAAGCAGACAGGAGAGAGTTGGTGAGAGAAAAGGGCATTTCCCAGGGGTAAAGTCCCTGGCTCCAAGCTTTCCTGAGGACAAGGCACATTCCTTACTTTGGGTTTCAAAATACAACCCCTTAATTCTAGTAATATCGCATTTAGTCTAATTTGAGAATGGTTTCTGACATGAGCCAATCTAGCAATGATTATTATTTCTTCAGGGCATGAATGGTGACCAACCTACTGTTCGATAAACCAAGTCACGCTAAGGTAGTATGAGGAATAATGGTTACTGCATTACTCTGTGATACCAATGTTGCCTTGAAATCTGATGTTTAATGTTTTGACTCAAAGTAATGACTAATAAACCAAATGTCAGCTGCAGGAGGCCCAGAGAGAACCAGGGTCAGTGCAACTAGGTCATTAGACAACCTTCAAATACTCCCCCCAGGGAACTCGCTCCCTCTGTGCACATACGCCAAGGCCTGGGTTAATTCTTTTTCCTCATGCTATAGTGGTAAGTTTTGCCAGTCATTCCCAAGTCAAGCCACTGGAAAAATCCAATCTAACATCATCATATTTTTTCTAGCTATTTTAACTCAGTTTGAAAAAAATAAATTGGAAAAAAAAACTTCTTCAATGCCTGCCTATTTCTAGAAATAGCTAACTAGAAATTAAAAGCACAGAAGACTGTCTTTAGCTGCTTAAGTAGGGAGCTTGGTTCCTCTGCTTCCACACTCTTTTTTCCCCAGGAGACCAACTGATGTTCCCTCATTCATGGAGCACGTGCCCCCGGATCCCTGGGAATTCGAATGCAGTTGTCTTTCCTCTTTGGCACTTTTTTTCTGGCAAAGTGGTAGCTCTCACAGCAACAGCACAATGGTGCTCTGGCTCATCTGGTCCCTGTGGCCTTCTCCAGCCCTGGTCTGCCCTCTGCAGGCTGGGTGGTCAACAATGCAGGGAGGGGCATTCCCTAACCTGCCACCGGAGGAAGGACTTTCGGGCCTCAGGAAACCCAAACTAGATTCCAGCTTACTCACTTGAAAATGGAATTGCAAAACTGAAGACTAATAAAGAATTATATTTTCATAGTAGGTACAATTATAATGAGGCATGTAAACCCACACTAGTATTAAAAAAAAAAAAAACCTGCTGGAATTTACTCTGTCAATCTCGGTGATACGGTCTTGTTACATCTTAGTTGCTTAATCTGTGAAACACAAGTAAGAGGCCCAAAGCCTCCTTAAAGTTACTGTCAAAGTTATTCATGCACAGTTATATTTAAGAGATTCAAGCATAAAGGTCCTTTAGTGCTTAAAATCTCCTTCTATTGCCCTTCTCCTTCTCCTTCTTTCAAGGGCTGATGGCAAAGCATTTCTAACTCTGAACACATGCACATAACTTGAAGTCAAGGGATTTAAGATACTTCTAAATCAAGAATGAGTCTTTTAACCGAAGCCATGTCATAGTTTAACTAGCAGCATTTTTTCTTAAAATACATAAAATAATGGTGCATTTTATAACCAGTGGCATTTCAGATTCTATGAAATACAGCAACTAAATGAGTCCTTCCAGAATTCAAGGTCTTTTAAAAAGCAAGTTAACTTTATTATTGGATTTAATTCATATCTCAGTAGTTTTTCTCAAAATTTGAAGAAATTGCACCTTGTGGACCTATTCATGCACCTGCGAGGGGTTCCAGAGGTCATCTAGCCCCATGCTCCTCAGAGGTGTCTCTTGGTGAAAGAATGTCATGAAAAAAGATTCCACTGTTTAATAAGTTTGGGAAATGTGGTATCAAAGTTTTCTCAGACATTTTGATACATTAATATAAATTATGGGTTTGTCAAGAAGGTGCCTTAGTGTTCAGGATTTCCCTCACTTATTTGACTCCTCAACCTTTTTCCTAGGATGGGTTGTACGTGAATGGAAGATCTCAGAGTGTGAGGCCCTGAGAGATTGTACCATGTGCCCCAAGGACCCAGATAATAAGTAGTAACAAAGCCAGGAACACAGTCTGGGTCTCCAGCGTTTGGACCACACAGCCTGATCCCATGCATCATTTTTCAATGGAACTGGTAAAGCACTGCAGTGCAGTTATCACTGGCCTAACTAACGCATTTCCCTAAGAATTTCAAAACTAGCAAATGAATGGAACATAGTAAAAGGCAAATTTACACTGT
Source organism: Micronycteris hirsuta (assembly GCA_004026765.1). Lineage (NCBI taxonomy): Eukaryota > Metazoa > Chordata > Mammalia > Chiroptera > Phyllostomidae > Micronycteris > Micronycteris hirsuta. The sequence continues at coordinate 11,978 of PVJI01022734.1, forward strand.
AGGTCAGCAACCACCTAACTTGCATGTTAGTGCACTGTGATGTCCATTGGAATTTGTCACCCAATTGCCTCCCAAGACCCAAGGGCAGCGGCTGGAGCACCCATGAATAACACCTCCCGTTAGCACCAGTCCCAGTGCCTTGGGTCTGAGGAAAGGCTAGAACAGGTAACCCCCACCTCAGGTCTACTGCTGCTGGCTTTGCAACTCCTTCACTTCTGACTATGAAAATATCCTTATTACACTGCACTGCACCATAATCATTTGCATTTTTATTGTTTTCACTCAAAAGCTTCTAAGTTATTTAGATAAGCACCATTAAACAAAAATCTGACTAATTAGCTCTTTTGATGCATCCTGGTGGCAGCGGAGGAAATCAAAGACATTTATTAACAATGCGATCAGTCCCAGGTGGGCCTTATTATAAACAGAGCTTAGCCCCAAAGCACCCTCTCATTAAATCCTGAGCAGGAATGAGGTATTTCTCTCTTCCCATGCCGTTCCTCACCACCACCCCTGCCACTTGGGTAGGACGATTATGTCTTTTCCTCTGTTGAAACACCACAAATCACTGCTAATGCGGAGTCCCAGAGGGTGGCCAGAACACAATCACACAGTTCTTTGGCATTCACAGACACACAGAACTTTAAAATCAGAAGGGGCACCCAGATTGACTACCTAATCCCCTCACTTGAGTAATCAGAGACAGAGATCTGAGTAAATTAAGAACTTCCGGAGGCCTGCAGCTGGTCAGTGGGACCCCACATCTCCTGTCTCCTGCTCCAAGCAAGAACACGACCTGCGTGCAAAAGTCACACTGTCGGTCCTCAGTAAAACAACTGTACTCCCCGCAATGTCTGCCTACTTTATGTCCGTCTCCCTAATGTGCCATTTACCTGCTTTGCCAGTCACATGCAAAGAGAAAAAACACCACGTTTTTTTGAGGAAGACAAATATTTCACAGGACAAAATATCTTTGAATTTAACCCTAGCTTCCTAGTTTTTCTCACTTCTATAGCGAAAATCTGTGGAGGAAAAAATGGCAAGGTTTTATATTGATTTTCTTAAGAAAGGGAAACACTTGAGCACTGTCCTCTTGTACGTGGACTTCAAGTCAAATCCCGGCTGTCAGCATATGACACATTAACCAGCTCACGAGCCATGAGGACAGGAAGAGAAAAGTGTCATCCCGGTGGTGAGGCTGGGCTCAGTCTAGGTCAGCGTCACTCACAGGAGGGGGTGAGAATCTTTACCTGTCAGAATCTGAAATGGCAAGGGCGGAGAAAAACCAAAAGATAAATGGAAGATGCTAGCCTAGATTAGGCCTGAAAAGGGGAAGGTGTTGAGGGAGGGAGGCAGAGAGATAAGAACCAATCAGAAGTGTAAACTTGAATTTGCTGACCGGTGAAAGCAGTAGGTAATGCAGAAAAAACGCCTGCGATCCGGTCATTTCCATTCTCTCCAACCAGACAACCCACAAAAGAGACTGTGCCTGCAGAAAGTTCCAGATCAACTTTACCAACTGTGTTGTTTGTCTTTGTCATTAATTAGTGCCAGAGGCAACTCCCTTTCTCTCTCTCTCTCTCTCTCCCAGGATTCCCCTCTGGATGCTAATGAAGTTGAGAGATTTCTAAGTTTCACAGTCTCAGCTGAGCAGTGCTATTCTTTTCTACTGGCAATAAGGAAAAATAAATTAACTTGGAGGATTTCTTGATGGAAACAGTTTACAATCAAACGCCCCACTGTTGACAAAAATCATCGTTAAGTGTCACTTCATGCCTCTCTGCCAACTGCATAATTAGTGTCATTACCAGTAAGTCATGAAAATATAAATGACTGTGGATTATACAACTCAAAATTGCACAAATATGAATATTTTATGGAACCTAAGCAATGTCACAAATTGTACATGACATGCAATTGGCACTTGCTTCCAGAACATCTTAAGCTCCCTCACCTGCCCTCTCTTGATACAGCTCTTGAAAGATGTTTCTGCGTGGATGTTACTGAAGGCAAGCGAGGAGTAGAAGAAGGGAAAATATTTTATTTGGAACTGATTTTTAAAATACATAGAATTGTTAGCACACTCTTATATTTAGGAATGCAATTTCATTTTTACATTTTCCTAAGTGGAATATAATTTCAAAGAAAATGTTTTTAAAATAAGAGTATGTAAAGCCAAATGCATCTAATTTTGTATCACCTACTATTCTGGATCATTCTTGTTTAAATTCTTTAGCAAAAATGTTACACCAGATCACTCTGCACCCAAGTTGCCTATAATTCCCTCCCCAGGACATTCCTCCCTTCCCATCTGCCCAGGACCAGCTCAAGACACAGCTTTCTCCCTTCTCTGAACTTAAGTCAGGATCCTGGAAAGTACATACTTTGATGCTTCTTAGAGTCTAGGATATAACTATCAAACTCTCTGCATTTGTGTTCATTATACCCTTGCAATTTCCATGCTTCAGCAAACCCTCCCCTTCCTAGGCATTCCTTAAATATGTAAGAAAAGTCATTCAATTCAATGCCATGTTCTTTAGTTTCTACAGAAAATAAGATGGGAGGACAAAAATATTAGATAAAGCCCAGACATTCTTTCCATCAGGGTGAGACCACAACCATGAAAACCAGAACTTTCATACACACAAAAAGTAGTATGGTCATGGAAATTTGCCAGTGGGAGTTGGGAAATAACTACCTAATCAAGGAGATTATTTATTACAAGCTCAGACATATATTGAGGAACCTCTGGGCCTCACATGGCATCACTGGACTATTCCCTCCATGAGGGAAGAAAGGTTTGTCTGGTTACTCATGGCCCCGGTAGGCAGAATAGTGGTTCCCAGTGATGTCCACATCTCAATCTCTGGAACCTGCAACTGTGTCAGGCTACATACAAGGCAAAACAAAGCACAAAGCACAATTTTTACCCCAAATCTAATGATCCAGAAAGTACCTATCATGTTTACATTCTCCATTTTGACTCAGTTATTGTGCCTTTTGAACATTTGTACAAAGTTATGGTGATGTTTCAGAAGACCTTTGAAATTTGCAACTGCAGAAGACAACAATAAGTCCACTTGTTCAAAGCTCAAAATATAGATTTTCTGTTCAAAAGATGAGGTCGGAATGATAGAAGGTTGATATTTTATCTTACAAAGGACTTTACTTTATAAGGTCTGAAGTGACACCAAGCAAGCGACAGAATTAACGTTTGCATTGTGAAACCTCATTCTAGGTACAGCACAGGAGATGAATTGGTTGGAAAATGCTGTTGGCAGGCCAGGTAGAAAGTGTTGCATTAACTCCAGGGAGCAATGCAACGGCCTGGCCTTGGATGCAGCGGCGATGGGGACAGAGAGAAGAGGGTGAATTCTAAGAAAGTTTGGGAGGTAATAGTGACAGAAGTTGGCGACTAAAGAGGGAAAGAAAGAAGTCAATGGGAATTACAAATTTGGGCTTTGGACAACAGCATGGATGATTTGGTAAGGTGGTTTGGTGAGCATGATCATTTGGTGAGGTGCAGAGCATGAGGTAAATGATGACTGGCATCCTACAATGAGTCCTGACTTGGACATGTGTTTCTAGTGGGGGAGGCAATAATAAGTGATTATGGGAGATAATTAGATATATCACTCTTCTGCTCAGGGGAGAGATTTTGTTAGAACATAGATTTGGGAGTCTTTAATACATGAATGCAGATGGAGGTCATTGGATATGACACCACTCAAGGTGAGTATATAGATTAAAAACCTATGGGAAATCTCTGAGGAATATTATTTTTAAAGGGCAGGACAGGAGTGGAATCTACACTGGAGACTAAGCTCATAGCCAGAGAGAGAAAGAAAAAACTTTTTTACTGTTATGGCAGCTAACAGAAGATTTCAGATGGTGAATGTAATCCAAGGTGCCAAATGCCACTGAGAGAGAGAACAAGATGCAAGAGTGAACCTTGTATTTTGAAATATGAATACCAGTAGGGATCTGAATAAGAATATTTTCAATGGAAGAGTAGAGACAGAGATAAGCCTGAAGGGTGTCAAGTGGGGGTGGAGTTGAGTGCAAGGTGAGGAAGCAGGGAAAACAAGTGGGACACAACTCTCAAGAAGCTTGACTGAAGGAGAAGAAATGCAATGGTAGGAAGAGAGAGAAATGCTGATCTAAAGAGGCGAGTAGAGAAGGTTGAGGTTGATGATTCAGATCAGCAAAGAGAGAACTGTATCCTGAGGCCCTTATGGAGCTGGGATGGATTTAGAACAGAAGGAGCAGGAGGTGCTGTGGATGGCGGTCCAAGACATGTGTTCCACTGTAATTAATGGAAGGGAGTGAGGTGAGGATGAATGGACGGGGTTGCAGGTGAGTTTTTAGGTCTGGTGAAGGAATACATACAGTTGCCACCTGGTGGCTTTTTATTCTTCTGTTAAGTAGGAGACGAGGTTATCTAGATATTTAATTTGAAAAAAAAAAAAGGTGTTTAGCCTTTAAACCAAAATTTTAGTACAAATAAATCCAAGGTTCTCAAGTGGTATCATCTTAACATGGGATTGAATTTTCAAGACCAAGATCCAGTGGTATGAAGTAATTTCAAAGAAAGAGTTCTTAAAACTAATAGGATATTGTATGTTGATTATACAGCACTTTTTTTAAAAAGGGGGATTATAAACTCATTTAATGTGCCACATGTGAAAGAGCTCATTTATAATACAGGGAAAAAATTCTCAAATCCCTTTCTTCCACAAATTTCTCACTCCTCCCATAGCTTCTCCAGAACTTCTCCAACATCAAACACCGAAAATGCCCCTTCACACCCAACCGGTGACCACTTTACTTACCCTCTTCCCATTCCCTGCTCTCAAGCTCTCAATTATGAAGATAAACTGAAGCTCTTTAGTTACATCCTTTTCTCTTTTTTCCTATTTCTCAGGTTCTCAAGGTTTTTTCTCTCTTTCCAGTGTCCAGATTCAAAAGTTTGCATCACCGAAGATCCAGAAACAGTCTGGCAAATACAGACACTTTCTTGGAAGACTGGGACAGGAATGTAAAGCAAATGGACAGGGAGACAGACTCCCACATTATTAGGGTGTGACACAGCCATCTCATCCAGAAGACACGAGCTCCTTTTGCAAAATGTGATGTCAACATTGGAGAACGGCCCAGGGTGGCCATCACCATGGCAGCGGAGGCCCAGGTGGTGAGGGCTGCCTCCAAAAAAGAACAAGGGTTAAGTGGATAAAAGGGTGATCAATAACTGAAAAATTGACCACAGCACAGTGCTGTGGCTGGGGAAAATTTGAATTATTGATCATGTACAGCGTATGCATAGTTTAGGCATTAAATCTCCAGATAGTGAAAGATTCCAAAAGGAAAGGACAGGAATGTTGAGCATCTGATTCCCTGAACACTTGAAACTAGGTTGAGCCAGTAACAAAACCCACTGAAGGGCTAATAAAGCTTTGTAAGTCCACAGGGAAACAAGGCGATCAACCATTGAAGGACTTCTTATCTTTGCACACAAGCAAGAGGAACATCAAAACTTTTCCCAGGCAAAGCGCCCATTTAGAGTCACATACAAACAATAACAAAGTCTCACTGGCTTAACTCAAGATCTTTCTTGCTCATGCGAAGTTACTGAGGGGTCCAGCAACCCTTTGGGACTTGTGTCACAGAAGCCAGGTCTCAGCACTCCAGGTTTCTCTGATCCTGTGTCCCCTCCGGGGGCAGAGAGCGCAGAGTGGCTCTGGGCTGCACGTTTCCCTTTGACCTTCCAGAGCCCTTCACTAGCATTCTGTAGCCCTCTCTGGACTCCAGGGGGCTGCTCTGTGCTATCTTGTCCTCCCGATTCTCTTTGATATAACCAATGGGTGACCAGCAGGAGACCTAAGGGCAGAAGCTGAGAGAGTTCAGGGTGTTCCTCCTCTGCTCACTGGCTCTGAGGTCATGGTGGCCAGGCTGCACCCCCCTTCTGAGGCCCAGAGCTTGCTCTTTCTCTTTCTCTCCCAGAGTGTTCTGGTAACTGCCCCCTTCTCTTGTCTTTTCAAGCCCAGGTGCTCCAGTGCCTCCCCCTGTTGTACTACCAGACCCAGAGTGTACTACCAACCCTTGAGTGTACTACCAGACCCAGAGTGTACTACCAACTCTTGCTGCTTCCTTAAAAATCAGCTCACACCTTTACACACTTACAACCCAGCCCATCCCTTTACTAAACTCTTTTTCATCACCTAGATTTTAAATGCTCTGGTCTAAAAACGACCCATGCCACTCCCACTTGAAATCATTGTTCAGAATTAGCTACAAGCCTTGCTTAACTACAATGGGACTTGGAAGTTTAATATTCTCAGTTGCCCAAGAGAAAGAACCCAATGTTGGTGAAGACCAGAAGTCTCTATCACAGAAGCCCAGCAATAGATGTAGCACGATTTACGTGATGACTAGAGAGAAAATGGTTACTTTGCCACTTTCATTATTAGAAATAGCACATAACTCATCATAGTTCCTGTTTGGTATGATTGCAGACAGTTGGAGCACTTCCAAAAGCAGTGATCAAAGGCAAAATTACCAAATTAACCCCCAAATCGGCAATCAGACTGAGAAAGCTGTTTCCTCTAGGGTTCCAGAAGATTAACCATTAGCCCTTTAGAAGAGCGAGCAGGCCAGTCGCAGGCCTCACGCAGTATTGATCTCACACGTCCTCACATACACAACGCTGCGGAGCAGCTTTCAAACACCTATTATCCGACCGCCACAGAAGGAGCAGAAATACAATGCTATCTTTAAAATGCTATGCCTGCTGATTGATTAAAACAACCAGACGGAGGTAGATGTTATACCCAACACCTAACAGTCCCGACATGCCAGGGGCAGGCCGGACGGCGAGAGTAGTGTTGAAGTCAGAAGACTCCAGTCCACGCTCTCCCATAACGCACTGGACGCCCTTGGCCATCTCATCTAGTTTCTTACATGCAAATCGAGGCAACTGGATCGAGGGCTTCTCCACCTATGATATATGAATATAGCTCATGAGATCTGCTAAAACTGCAGATTTTAAGAATATAATTACATATGTGATTTTTTTTTACAGACAGGAATATCAAAGCTTTTCATAAAACACCAAAACATCCTCAAGAAAAAGGTTAGAACCGGTAGGCTAGACGAGGTCCAGTGATTCTTCCAGATCCAACGGTTGATGGTTTTTGAGGATCAATCTATTGGTCTGATAAGAACGACATAAAGTATATTCTCATAAAACAATGAAATTTTCTTAGCATGGAGACAGCGTGTAGTTGGTGCTTGACAGAAGTATGTAAATCTGAATCTTATTTTTCCTAATTTTTGAATTTGTCATCCTTAGCAGGCCACAGAAATACCTGTTTTAAATGATCTTTTCTGTTTGTCTTCGCATTATGTACTCAATAATGTCTCCATTACTTGTTTCACGATTCACATTTCCATTTTGTTCTCAGTGACTCTATAAAGCATAGAGGTTGAAGACAATTTCCCCAAATAAACAACACATTTTAGTTAAACTACTCAACTTTGGGCTAAGATGCTAAAATACCTATTAAATAATTAGTAACTATTCTACACAACAACTTCTGTCCAAAGAACAAACTTTAAAGTGTCTATGAGCAACTCTTAATGGATCAAATTTTCAAACTTCAGTGTCCTAAGGTACCTAAACTGCTAGCTCTCAGCTTCACTGCCCAGTTGCTTAATCAACCACAGGTTCAGTTTTACAGGCATTCTAATTGAGTGTTTGACTGATTGTGCTTTAAATACTTGGCAATACACTGCAGATAATCTTACAAAGTCTTCATTTCTCCCAACTGCAATTTGCACATAGAAACCAATCTGGAAAGGCTTAGGATGTCAGAATATTATGGTTGGTTGTTTCCCATGGAAGCAAAGAAGAGAGAAAAGATTTATAATGACTCAAAGGCATAAACAATAGTTACAAGCATACATCAGAGATTGAAAATCTCTTTTTTTAAAATGCTTTGTGTTAGGTTAGGGACGCTTTCCGTTTCTGGCATTGCAGAGTGTATTTGGGGTGAGAATGAATGCATCTTCCGTCTTCAGAGTGTGCAGGAGAACAGGCGGCTGTGTGTTCCTATTAGTGTCCTGTCAGTCAAGGGGAGCCTTTGGCAGCTGCAGCAAGTAAGTATGAGGGACTTCTGTGCTCCAGAGTGTAAGCAGCTCCACAGGCCACTGGCTTTTCCTTTACATCCTCTTCTCTCTGGTCTGGTTTTCCTCTTCCCACTTCCTGCAATGTTGGCTCATTACCTGAATGTTGGCTTCTGTGCTACAGCCTCAAGTCACTCACCTGACACACATTGCTTCTGTGTATGAAGACAAAACTCCCATTTGGGGATTCTCAGCTAAGATATATTCTATGCAATCTCATCTAGTATTGTCTTCCTATAACTTCCACTTTAGGTTTCAAAATGTTTTTGAAGAGACATGGGATTGGCCAGATGGGTTCCTTCCCAAGTCCATGGTCCATTAGCCCAGTCCTGCATGCCTCAAAAGCAGAATTACTGACTAGGTGCTCCAAGCCTGGACTCAGTAACAGGCAAGTCCAACACGCCGCTCAGTGCTGGGTGAACAATACAAGCCAGACCAAATCACCAGGTTATGATTCTGAACACTTGAGTTTTACAGCTGAGCCTCTGAGTCCCTGTACCACTAATCCTTTATCTCCAGGCCCCAGTTTATTTATAGATGAGTAAAGGATGATTTTTCAAATGGATCATTTTCAAATTAACAAAACCAAGTCTGTTGTACAAATAAAAAATGAACATATTTAACTGGTTCAGAGAAGAATAAAAAATGCTCAAATTAATTTGCTGACATGTAAAACTAGGCCAAAAATTCCATCTTTCTAACGATATTTGGACCATCTTTTCTATAGGGTAGAAATCAATTGCGTCTCTACCAGAAAAATTCACTGCATTTCTATAAACAAGGAGCATTTGCATTTCTACCAGTTTCCTACAATTTATAGAGCTGCAATGTAGCCTAGTCAGAGACAAGCAAAGGCACATCTGCCTATAGAATTGGATGACCCTGGAGGATCCAGACAATGACCTCAGCATTCCACAGTCTGTTACCCATTTCTAAGTCTTCCAAAAATTTTCCCAACCAGCTTGCTCTAAGAATCATAAACACCATCTCCTAATATTATGCTTAATCACAAAAATGCTGGTCTTATTGACTTTGGCCTGCATATTTCCATAGGGGCTACAAGAGGGCTAAGTAACCACATATTTGCTTTGTAAATTGAGAACCCCCCTGTTCTGCACTACTAGCAAGTCCACAGAATTAACTCTGTCTGGAAGTTTTCGGAAGGATATTGAATTTTATTTTTTTAAAGCCTCTATCATTAGCTATCCAGAAGCTAGGGAACCAATTCTAAGAAACACCACCAGATTTAACAGTAGTACCTACAATTTTGGGTGAATTCCTCCCTTCTCAAGGCCTGAAAAACTTGCTAAGTTACTTGGCCTGCCAGAAAGTGACTTTCCCTACCATCTGTGAGGCCAGGACCCTAAGGCAAGTTTACCCTAAGAAATTAACTTTTTTCTTTAAAGTACCTTGTCATTCCTGATTAATTGAGAAGTCTTTTCTAATATGACAGTACTTGAATGGCCTCGGTTGCACAATTCAATGACATTCAGGTAAAGAAGGCAAATAGATTTATACTAAACCTATACTAATATGTAAATGACTATATTACCATGAAAAGTAAAGAGACTCAGTAAGAGCTGGTAAATTTGGGAAAGATCCATGAGAATCAGTCACTGTTGAATAAGGTTCATCCCCCTTCAGAACAGCAGTCTGTGTAACTAAGTGTTAGCGATGATTTAGAAAGAAAGAGCTGTATAATAGATATGTAAAAAATAGAACATTAACATAACATCAACAAAATTCCACGCAATTAATCACAGCAAAATTTCTACCATCGGTTCATCAGTCCCTTGTCCTGCTTTCCTGAGGCCGTGTGCTTCCAGACTAAGAAGGATCCTGGAGATTCTGCCTCAGCCCAGTTTGACAGAAGTGTTTTATGTATTTTTTCGAGAGAGAAGGGCATAGAGGGAGAAGAGGGGGAAAGAAATACTGATGTGTAGAGAAACATCGATAGGTTGCCCCCTGCATGCACCCCAGATGTGGATCAAACCCACAACCCAGGCACGTGCCCTGACCAGGACTGGAACTGACGACCTTTGGCTTTGTGGTGCGATGCCCAACCGACTGAGCCCCACTGGTCAGGGCACCAGCAGTGTTTTTAAATTTCTTTTTCAATTAGCATTGACACACAACATTATGTTAGTTACAGGTGTACAGCATGGTGATTAGACATTTATATACTGTACGAAGCGCCCACCCAGGCAAGCCTAGTACCCATCGGACAACACACGTAGCTATTACAATATCATCGACTATGTTCCCTATGCTGTCCTTCACCTCCCTGTGACTATGTTCATAACTGGCAACTTGTAATTCTTAATCCCTTCACTTTTTTCACCCAACCCCACAATCCCACTCCCACCTAGCAACCATCCACTTGTTCTCTGTATCTATGAGTTGGTTTCTATTCTGTTTATTAATTTGACAGCGTTTAAAATATGTCAGTTCAGAAACTTCTACCCAGAAGTCTATACTTTGAAGCATCACTAGTTCAAAGTATAGGCCTTTTCATGAGGATCTAAGATAAGGCAAAATTGCCAGCCTGCACCTTATGATAGGGCCTTCAGGCAAGTATCAGAGTAAAACAAAACTAAACTGCAGATGACAAAGACTGGATAATTGGGGTTAATTTATTACTGTTATCAATAGCACCAGAATGCAGGAGGCTCAACTCCCAACTGGAGCACAGTACATAATTATTTCATAAAAGTTGAATCAATGTGTCCCCTGAGAGTAAGGCGAACCTCCTAAGTCTTCTCAGTAGGCAGACTTTCTGAAATATTTACATTAATAATGTCATATCTCAACAAAGTCAAGAGAAGGCTAATTGTCTCTTTGGATTTGACAACTTATCCCATGTAGCTCTTGCAATAGAGCTGAGCTAATTTAAGAGATGCATAGCACATTGAGCAAACTTCATCACTTCTAGTGTTTCTCTATTTACAAGTTGAAAAATAAATCATTGTTATTGCTCTGGGGCCTTTGGGAATTCTCGGAGACACTTTAGGTGTAAAAGATATCTGGAATTTTCGTTTTATTGTTGTTCAACTACAGTTGTCCCCATTTTCCCCCATCACCCTTCCCTGTCCCACCACCCCACCTCCCACACTCCATCCTACCCATCCACGCTTGGCTTTGTCCACAGGTCCTTTATACATCTTCAGTGATGACCCTTACCCTTCTTTTCCCGGTTATCTCCCTTCCCCCACCCCCCTCTGGTTACTGTCAGTTTGTTCTTTATTTCCATATCTCTGGTTCTGTTTTGCTTTCTTTTTTGTTTTGTTGATTAGGTTCCACTTATAGGTGAGATCCTATGGTATTTGTTTTCACCACCTGGCTTATTTCACTTAGCAAAATACAGGATCTTGGTAAGGCAAAGACAAAAGAGTTGTCAAAGCAGATTCGGGTATTTGATTTGGATTGGATCACAGGTGCCTAAGAACCAACTGCATGGTGACCTACTTAATCAAAGTGACAATAAAATATTTAGAAATACACAAAAAAAGATAATATACTTGTAAATAATCTTAGCTTTTTCACAAGTCAGAATACTTCGTTCTTTGGCTTTATATTTTCTTTTCTTTTTAAACAATCAAGGACATAATAAAGCCAGTATGAAGCACAGAAAATGTTCCTGGTAGGCACCGGTTCTCTGCTCTGCAGACAGATTTTGCAGGAGGTGAAGAATACTCTTGCATCTCGTAAACAACAGCATTAATCAGTAAACCAATGACTCAAACCCACCAAAAATGAACAAACTTAGCTAAAATGTTAACGTACTTTTTGCTTTCTTTTCAGATTCAGTTATTATAAACCAAAGCAAATAAAATTTACTTCCCAGGTCTCGTCTTTTACAAAGCTCTCATATTCTACAACAAGCTGATTTTTACATTAGAATGAAACCACTCTCTTTCCTTAAAAAACAAGACACATGCCCACTTCACTTCTCTATCACTATTGCTTGTAGTCTAGTCTCAACCATGTATAGTGTATTGATTATAACTCCTGACAAAGGTGAAAATTTTCTATTTCAAGAGAAAACTAGGGGGTGAATGATCGAGAACTAATTGTCGCTCGGCGGCATTTCAGCACGCTAGCATAGCTTGTGCATACACTGAACGCAGCTTTCTATAGCCACACTGATCCCTTTTATACTTTTTTCAAGTGGCAAAAATGAGCACATTCAATAACGTGACCTAAAGATATAGACTCACATCATATAGAAATGTGAAGCTTCAAATTATGCTCAGACATCACTATTTCAGTATTCCATAGTACTTAGAAAATGTCTAAGTAACAAGAATTATCCATAATTAGCTTAATTTAATATTCACTTAATGCTTCAAATTACCTGAAGACCTTGAAAATTATGTTTAAGCTGACATACTACAAAACATAATTACTTCTGATATAAAAAGTTTGTTAGAATAATGACTAAATTTAGTCAAGCACAGATTACTTTTCATAATCTTTAACATTGTGTAGGAGTATTATTAGCTTATTTGATCATGAAACCTGTATGATTTTCATAAGTTCAAACTCAGTATTACCCTCATGAATGAGAAAACCAACCAAGTGAAATAACATATGTTTACATATAGTTTACTGATAAATCAGACAAGTGTCATAGATTTATT
>PVJI01022735.1:0-24865 GCA_004026765.1 Micronycteris hirsuta
GGGGGCCAAGAGTACCCCACAGTTGGACAGGTGAAGAAGGGCACCTGAGAACCTCCTTCTCTTGGATCTTGGGGTGACCGTTGGTTAGTGCAGGAATGGAAACAGGAAGAAGAGCATGGAATGAGCATGGAAAATGAGAGAGTGTCCAGGTCACTGAAGCAGGTGTGTCAGGGGCGGTGATGTTGGAAGATTCTGGGGGGTGGGGAGGGGGTGTGCCATGGGAAGAAGGTGCCTGCAGTTCACTATGGTGTCTCCTAGAGATGGGCTGGAAGCAGGGGCCAGAATAGGCAAGGCAGAGCTGGGTGGAGCCATTCCTGTGACGTTCGGGAAGGAAGTCAGTCAGCGTAGTTAATGATTTCCGCAGACTCTGGGAGAAATGTAGGAAAGGCAGGTGCGATCATCTGTTCAGCTTCCGTCTGGAACACCCACCTGCGTGGGGAACATTTAAGATGAACAACACTGGGTGCTTACAAGCACCACTGTGGAGATTCATGTAAAGATTGTTTCTGTTTTATTTTGTTAATTCCAAGCTGAGGATATGGTTTATTGATTTTAGAGAGAGATGGAGAGGGAGGGAAGGAAAGAGAGAGAGAAAGGCAGAGGGAGAGAAACATTGAGGTAAGAGGAATGTATCAATTGGTTGCCTCCCTTACGCGCTGTGACTGGGGATCGAACCCACAGCCTAAGCATGTGCCCTGACCGGGAATCAAACCCACCACCTTTTGGTGCATGGGACGATGCTCCAACCACCTGAGCCACATCGGCCATGGCTCCAGGTGTTTCTTTTCTATGTTCCCAGGTACACTGAGATTATAAATACATTTGTCTCCTCCTCCGTGGACCCGTCCGATTTATGACTTTGGAAGCTATTCTGTTCCTGTCAGGTGTCCTCTTGAGTGTGATGCTCGTGGCGAAATATCGCTGAAGGAATAATAGGGTACCATCGGTGACAGTGAACATCAGCATGATGAATAATAACACAGAATCTCACGTGATAAATGCAGCCTCTCATGATGGTGACGTGTTGAATACTGTTTTCTTCACAGCCACGATGGATAACTAGGACTCCGGTGATAATAATTTAAATATCATATGAGCAGCAGCAAGCCACACACCCACGATAAATAATATAAATACATAATATAGAAATCTTATAAGTAAGTGATAATATGAATAATATTTTTTTAAAAATTTTGATGCTAGAGAAGAGGGAGAGAGAAAAACATTGATTTGTCATTCCATTTACTGATACATTGATTGATTGATTTTTTTTAAGAATTCATTTATTTATTATTTTCAGAGAGAGGGGAAGGGAGGGAGACAGAGAGGGAGAGAAACAGCAATGTGTGGTTGCCTCTCACATGGCCCTCGTGGGGACCTGGCCCGCAACCCAGGCATGTGCCCTGACTGGGAATCGAACCGAGACCCTCTGGTTCCCAGCCCGCGCTCAATCCACTGAGCTACACCAGCCGGGCTGATTGATTCTTGTATGTGCCCTGTCCAGGGATTGAACCCACATCCTTGGATGCTCTAACTAAATGACATACCCGGCCAGGGTGCTAATAATTTAAAATATAACATTTTATGGAGGTAACATTACTTAATAGAAAATTATAAACCACGTGACTAAATGGGCGTGTCTTCGCTTATCTACATTTTATTTACCATGCTTCTCTATTTTTGAGATTGCAACAAAAATATGTCAAGCTGAGCTTTGAAATGATGAAATCGGAGATTAGGTAAAGGAGATAAATCAGATTTTTCACTGAGATGGGAGCGATTGAAGGACCTGGCCGAGTGGCAAAGCTGGGCAGCCGCCCGCTCCATCACTACGGCTGTGAGGTGTGTGCGTGGCCTTGCCCCACGTTACACAAGAATCCCTGGTGGGATGGACCGCGGTGCCACGGGATGGAAGCACTGTTACTCTGGAAGCAGCCATTCCTCCGATCTCGTTCTTGGACAAAATCATTGATCTCCTTTCCTTCCGTATAAGCAAAGAGCTTTGATCGCCACCAAAAGATGGCTTAGTAATTTATTTTCACCGAATCCCACGACTGGTCCTTGGGAGGACATGAAGCCAACACAGCAGACCTCGGTGCCACGGCAGGCACATTCCGGGGACCAGACCCCACGTGGGGCGGGGAGGCAGAGCAATGCGATGCTGAGCTGAGAGCGGCCACGAGTCTGGCCTCCGCGCTGGGGGTTGGACAGGAGACACCCTACGCTGCCTTCTCAGACCTGACAGCGGAATGAGTCATGTTTTCCTGAGCACCTGACAGATGAGTTCAGTGGAAGAACGGAGGGCAAGTGGATGGAGCGGGGGCAGTTACTGTGTGGGGCCTGAGCAAGAAAGGGCCATGCACAGCGGGTGGTGATGGGCGGTGTTTGGGCAAAGAGAAGAGTCGTGGGGTACTCAGTGAGAGAAGATAGTGCACCCCCATTTTTTTTTCTTTTTATCCCCACCCGAGTATATGCTTACTGATTTCAGGGAGAAAGAGAGAGAGAGAGGTTGAAACATTGATGTGAGAGAGAGACATCTATCTATTGCTGCCTGTACATGCCTCAACGGGGGCTCGAACCCGCAACCTGCTGATGCTCCAAGCAATGGAGCCACCCAGCCAGGGCCCAGTGACACTGCACACCATTGAACACACATCGCCTTCCTCACCAAAAGGAGGAAGCCAGGGCAGTGGAATCATTGTAGATTTAAAATGAATGTTTGGTGGACTTACAAGTGATCAGTTACTATCCTAACATGCTTCTGTTTATTTGAAGGAGCCGCACCTTCCGTTCCAACAGGTGTTTGTCTTGTAAAGGGAAATCTTACTGGTTTATGAATCATGGAAAAAATAATTGAAACCTCTAACATGATTAATTATTGTGAAGCATCGAAAGACCCCAGGACATGAAAATCAAGCCAATTTTCAAGAGAATAACTTAATTTCTTTATGATCAGTAATGGTTATCTTTCAGAATTTTCATCTCTGGGATGGTTTTTTTCCCTCTCCAAAGTTTATTGAGAAATTACCTACACAGAGAAGAACGCAAATGCGTGGATTGTATAATTGCTTCAGTGTTTAAAATAGTTGCCTGTCGTGGTCATTTCTGCACAGCGAAGGAAACCATCAACAAAACGAAAAGACAGCCCACTGAGGGGGAGAACATATTCGCCGGTGGTACCGCTCATAAGGGATTAACGTCTAGAATTTATGAAGAACTTAGAAGACTCAACACCAATCAAACACACTTAAGAATTTTTTTTAAAGATTTTATTGATTTATTTTCAGAGAGAGGAGAAGGGAGGGAGAAAGAGCAATGTATGGTTGCTTCTCACATGGCCCTCACTGGGGACCTGGCCTGCAACCCAGGCATGTGCCCCGACTGGGAATCGAACCGGGACCCTCTGGTTCCCAGCCCGCGCTCAATCCACTCAGCTACACCAGCCGGGCCACACTTAAGAATTTTTAAAAGAGACGAGTTCTCCTTAATTTCACGTGAAAATTCACACTTCAGACCTCATGCCCGTGCTATTTTATGTTTTCAAGCTTTTGGGGAAAAAGAAAGTTCAGTTATTTTAACACTAGTACATATAACCAGACACGTATTGTACAAAAAAAGGAAGTTAAGATAACTAAGCAGCAACTTTTAATTCATTCATTCTTAAATAGCAACAATTTTTAAAGTAATGTGGAAGAAATAGGGCCTCCTATGAACCTGAGAAGCTCAGGGGAGCCTGGGGGGTGCGTTTAGAACACAGAGACCTAAAGAAATCACAAAGGAGGGTCTGAAATGAAGACATTCTAATTTAAAGCACTTTGAGGCAGTCCAGTCCTAGCCAGCACTTTTCCCTAAGCAAAGGTCTGTCTTTTTCTCTCTGTTGTCTTTTTGCATCGATGACTTTTGGAATGTCAGGTGACTTTCTTTTTTCCCCAACCCCCTTTGGGCACAAGCTCTCATCATCATTGTGACCGAGGATTGTTGGCTGTGAACTATCATCCTGTGCCCGCCTGTGTAAAAGCAGCTGGTGTCCATCATTTTACCTCTTACCCAATCCCAGAGGTTCCCCCCTTTGCTCTCTCCCGCCTCCCTAATCGATCGCCCGTGCAATTCATGGAAACCCCTTACTTACGCCTCCTCCTTTGATGCTCAGCTAGAAAATAAGGAGCTAGGCTGCCATGCTCCCAAACATTTCTCAATCCAGTGAGATGTTGCTTCCCGACAGTTGCTGTAATAATTTCACCAGAAATTCTCTACTGCTTGGCTGTTTCTTACTTAGACACAGGAATCATTTTACTTTAAAGAAGTACACCCCGATTTAAGTTACTGCAGTTAACTCAGTTTTTCCTTACACGTCCCTTAACTCTGTGAAGGGGTGTGTTCACTCACTTAAAAGAATCATCTGTGTGCATTGGGCAGGATATATAGTTTTCAACATTATCACTGAGCACGTTCAAAACTCAGCAGCCTGTACCGTAACTTTGCTCAAAAAGCTCTGTGTATAAAAGCAGGCATGGGGCCGGGGGTGGAGAATGTGAAAGTTTCTGCTTTCCTCGCTAGTTGTAATCCCCAAAGGGTCTTTGATAGAAGACATTCCCGCCTGCTTTCCCCTTCGGTCACCTCATCCTGGAAAATAATTCTGTTCCTCCAGTGGCGAAGGATGTGCTCTGGTCACACTACATAATGCCGTACGCAGAGCTGGTTTTGGTTTGAGACTCACGTGGCATTCCGGGCCACCACACCGTGGATAGAGCAGAAGAGGGGAGGACCGGCAGACCTGCCAGAACGCCCCTCCTCACATGCGTGAATCTCCTAGGCACCTGGACGTCCTCTGCTGGACTCCAGGGCCCCCGGTCCTCAGGGGCCGTGGAGAGGAAATCAAGAGGTTTGCATGACCGCGTGCCATTTGCTGCTCTTGCTCAAAAGGTCAGATGTGCGATTTTAAATGTTCCGTGACAAATGTCACGTAGAAAATGAAGTGGCTTCCCTGGGCGTTTTTTTGGCTGGTTTCCAAAGGGTGTCGTGTTTCTCCTTTTCATCTGCAAATTTTGGCTGGTGCCAAATGCCTGCCCCACTGGGAATTGGAGGCAGGGCGGTGCTTTGCCTCAGAGGTGGGAATTGTGGGTAGCTGAGAATAGTACACTGTGAATCACAGCAAGATAGTGAAAAACATCAAAAAATAGAGAAATAAGCTGCAAATGGCTCTGTCACAACTGTGAAGGAACCTCGCAGTGGAAGACGTCAAGTGACTACAGCTCGTCAATAGCAATATGTCAACTCGTATTTAAAAGCAGGCAAGTCTGTTTCATGTTACTTCATTTTACCATTCATTTTATTAATACTCTTTTTTTTTAAAGATTTTATTTATTTATTTTCAGAGAGAGGAGAAGGGAGAGAGAAAGAGCAATGTATGGTTGCCTCTCACTTGGCCCTCACTGCGGACCTGGCCCGCAACCCAGGCATGTGCCCCGACTGGGAATCGAACCGGGACCCTCTGGTTCCCAGCCCGCGCTCAATCCACTGAGCTACACCAGCCGGGCTTCATTTTATTATACTCTTGCTTAGTGTGATGGCCAAATCCAGTTACCCGTGGGCATGGTCCAATGAGCATTTTCTCACGTTGCTCATGGGCGGATGATTGCCGGGGTATTTTGGGAGAAATCAGGCAATTACGTGTTCAAGTGTAAAAGCACACTCCCTTTGGCTTCCAGCCATCCTTTCCCGGGGGATGGTCCATACACTCATTTGCACAAAGATGTAATATCTTAGTCTGTTTGAGCTGTTCGAACAAACAGACCACACATGGTTGCATCAGGAACAGAAATTTATTTCTCCCACGTGTCGAGGATCGGACTCTGAGACCAAGGAAGGTGTTGGACGGTTCCGTACCTGCTGAGGGTTAGGTTTCTGCGTTATACACAGCTGCCTTCTCACTGCGTCTTCACGGGGTGTACGGGGAGAGGGAGCCCTCTGGGGTCCCTTTTATAGGGACACTGACCCCATTCAGGGGGCTGCGGCCTCATGACATCATCATTTTCCCGGTTCCCCGCCTCCTGACCCCATTGCATGGGTGGTTGCGGTTTAAGGTGGGAACTTGGAGGGGGCACAAACACCCCGTGGAAGGCATGCGTGGGCATTGCCACGAAACTTTGTCTCAAGAGAGGGAATGAGCGAATGAACCATTGTCTGCACTTACAATACAACATTTCCGTTGAAAGGGAACAAAGGAAGCAAGATAGGAAGATAGGTACTCCCTAAACCTCTTAAATCTCACTGTGCATCCATAGGAACTTGAATAGACACTCTACATGACTACACATACGTGTGTGTGTTTATGTGGTCACAGAGGTACATGTGCACACATCTGTGTGTTTAGTGTTCTGTAGCCCTGACCCGTTGGCTCCGTGGTTCGGCATCGTCCAATGCACTTAAAGTTTGCAGGTTCCATCCCCACCTGGGAATGTACGAGAGGCAGTCGATCAACATTTCTCTTTCACATTAATTCTCTCCCTCTCTCTCCCTTCCGCCCTCCCTCCTTCCATCCCTCCTCGGGTGAGGATTAAAAAAATAATTAAAAAATCAGACAAAATGCTCCGTGCCTGTGCAAGTATGCACGCCAGTAAGCGTGTATCATTTCCTTAGAAAAATGTCCGGAAACGAATGAGTGACCATTGATCGCTCCTCAGCTCGTGCCTGGGGGACGCAGGGGCTGGCCGGGAACATGAGTTACAGACAACTGTGCCTCTCCTTCGTGTGTGTTTTGACTTCTGCCCTGTAAGTGCGACATTTTAAAACATCGTCCTTAAGGCTGTGCAGAGGTACCTGTCTGCGAGGCTCTGCGGGTGGATGGGACAGTGTCAGCGGGGTGGAGAGAGATCCCCCGTGTGCTTTGGTTGCGGTGGGCGCCTTCTCTCATTCGGTCTTCCCAGCAGGGCCCCAGGGTGCTACCAGGCCACATTGCCGCCACTTTGTCCACGTGGGCAGTGAGGGTTTGGGCTCGCGCCCGGCTCAGCAGTCATCTGCCCAGGACTAGGCGTCGCCATGGCTGTTAACACCATACCATCGACCGTGATGAGACAGGGCACCTTTCAGCCCCTCCACAGGGGTGCTCCCTCCCTTTCGTTACATCATACAGGCACCCCCACAGCATTGCCAAGGGACCCACAGCGCCGCTCACGAATGCTTTCGAGGCTATTGCAACACTCTCGTGTTCTCTTGTAATTTTTACTCATTAGAAAAGGAGGAGGCTCGTCTCCGGCCTGGGGTCATCGGATGACATGCTGGATGCGGCAGCGGAGGCCACACTGAGAGTCTGTTTTTAGTGTAGGGGAATCTCGGTTGTCACGGAAACGACCCAGCCCGTGTTCAGATTCTTCGTCGTCACGGAAACGACCCCACCCCTGTGTTCCCCGCTGCCCTCAACTTGGCAAGCAGGGACATTTTCTGGAGTGACATGCTAGGTGTCACGAGAGATCAGAAGTTAAGAGGGGCAGGACCCCTTGTCTAGGAGAAGCACCCCGTGTTTTGGAGACAGTGCGCACACGTGGGCGCGAGTTAAATCAACCTCTTACAGGTCCCACTTAGTGGTTTGTTCATTAATTAACGGGTTAATTCAGTGATGGGATGGGCCACTTCTCTGGACAATGAGGACATAATGATAAACAGTATACACAGGTGTTTTCTGTTTTTGTCACCTGCGTTGGAGAGGAAGTAGCTAGACCATGGTGTAAGGACAGACTGCTGGACACTTAAAGCTCTGGGAGGGTACTAAGAACTGTGAGTGTTGCCGGTGTTGGTGACGGGGGACCTTTCAGTTGGGTGACCTGGGAAGGTCTCGGTGAGGATGATGAATTTAAGGACGTAGGTGAAGGGCGGAAGAGCATCCGCGCAGACGGCAAGACAGTTATATCCCGGACAGAGATTCCAGTCTAAGCCTTCGCCCTTTGCCGTGTGAAAGAACTCTGCAAGTTTGCTAGAGTTTAATAAAACTAGCGGTAGGAGTTCAGGACCGGGCTTCAGGGAACCCAGCGTCCTCTGGGGCTGGTGGGATTCGAAGGGGTGCACAGCCAGAGATCCCATTTGCAGTTGCTAAAGCTGGTCACGGGCTAAAATACCCCATCTCTTATCATTTTCCAAGCCAAGGAAAAGGCAGTGGATCTTCCCGAGGAGAAGCCTCTTCCTGTGATGTTTTTCTGTATGCCACTCTTCTGTATTAATTTCCATTTTGATGGAGCTGGTGGGTGGCTGGATAATTAGCGAGATGTTTCCGAAATAGGAAGGTAGATGAGGGAAACAAAAAAACGCAATTTCTATTTAATGCTAGGCAACAGGTCCGTGACACAGCATCAGAAGGAGACATGAGATAATTTTGGTGTATGAAGCTATAAAATTTTGGAAGGCAATCATGTCACATTATCATAAAGTGAGTTATGAGACAAGATCGTACGAAATATATTTGAACCACATAATATAAATTGCTCTCCCTGCGTTCACTTTCGGAGCATAAACATTTTCAAATACACACCTGTGCAAATGTCAAGACTGGCAGGTGGCGTATTGCTTTTTATATTTAATATGGATGAGGGAGTGCAAAGAAAAAGGTGAAAAAAATGTTAAACTTAGAATTTTAATGAAAGAACATATGGGAGATGTGAAAACATTATTTAGGACTTTGTGCTTTTAGGGTCTGATCACGCATGATGGTGAATGCAGTTTCTCAGCTTTGATTGGCAGCCATTTGCGACTCACCTGCCCAACAGAAGAAGCAATAGAATGAAGGAGTCCAGAATGTTAGCCAAATCAACTTGCTAACTCCTCATTTCCCTGCACTGAGCTACAGATCCTAGGTCAGTCTAATTAATTGGCATTTGATTTTGGTCGTTATAGAGTGAGTCTGGGGTCTTCAGCTGCAACTCTCTTTACATCACAGAGAAGACTGCGTTGGGGGATCAAGTGTTACCCAGAATCCCACTGGGACTTGGTGGAGAGAGGAGGTCAACTCCGCTCTCGCAGCCCCGGTTCCGTGGTGGGTGAGCCGTGCTTGGCGGCTAAGGAATGAGCAGGAATGGACCACTCTATGTACAGAAGATATTTGCTTCCATGAAACTCTAAAAAAGTGCGTCGTAGCGATCACAAAATTTGCCAGATTCATAAAAAAACCTCTTTATCCCCAAATGATGATGCGTGAGGTCCTTATAATCTATGGTGTGCTCAGTCCTCACTCATTTTAATAGGACTGATGAACGAACAGTTTACGGGGCAATTTATGAAGCTGGTGTCCTTTCTCTGTTATTTACATGTTAAGGGGTGTCTGATGCTAAACATGAATTCCAAATATTTTTTATAAAGGGCAGCCTGTATCTGTTTCATCTTCCGCTAGACAGGCGGATGCTGACCCATCGTTCCAGTCAGCAGGACAGACCTCACGTTATATTGGATTTGGAGATAAGCAGATATTTTGCAGGTGGGACTGGCATGCGTTGGAGAAAGACTTGAAAGGTGAGGGGCGGGAATAAAAGGAGGAGCCACGCCTAAGAGGAGGTCCCATTTCTGGCCTGAGGGCACCGTGGACGTGGAGTTGCACCTCAGTCTTATCTTTGCTCCTCCATGCCCAAGTTCAAGTTCCCATCGGGTTTGTTCTCTAGGATGGCCAGTCTCTCTCCCTGGAGCTTCGGTCTTTGGTGACTGACTCACCTGGAAAGGTCTTTAGAAAATGCAGGTGCCGTCACCGCCCTTTCCTGCTCGAAACACAGTAGTGGTCCCCAATTCTTTCTAGACAGAATCAGGTCTGCATCTCTGGGGATGGAGTGATGACCTCATATAACTCCTCCTTCAAGTTTCTGCATGAACACAACCTTCTCTGTGAAGCTTTCTGTCTGCACGCTGGCTGGGGGCAGCCATGCCAACTCACGTGCGTCATTCTCGTGACCTTGCCAGGGCTCATGTTGGTCTCGGGTTTGTTGCTTCTCCGACCGCCTTGCCTATGCAAGAGCGGGCTGCGGTGTGGAGTGGCCCCGTGCCCAGCACCTAGCGAGCTCTCCGGAAATGACTGTTCAGCTACTGAAGCTCCTTTTGTACAGCGGTCCTCTATCACACTTATTTCTGGGCATTTTGCCTCTGCTCCGTGACGCCTGGTTCTCCTGGAGGCAGTGTGAATATGAGCTTTGTACGGATGCACAGCTCAGTTGCACTCTGCACTCCTGAGCTCACTGTGTTTCCTCTGCTTGGACAATACTATCACCTGCCTCTCTGTCCTTCTCAGTGCCTTCATCTGTGTTAGTTCTGATAGCTGCTCCTGCTGTCTCCCATGTCTGTGACAATTCAATGGCCTCAGACATGCACTGTATCTCTGGGTAAAACTGTCAACAAGACCTTAACCCTGGTACCTGAGAGCCTCCCCTTCATTTTTCCAGCTCGGTTAGTTAGCCTTTCCACCAGATCAAGGGCATGGCCACAATGACCTTGGCCCCTAGGCTTTCTATAAAGATGGTTGCTGTTTTGGTCCATTGCATCTCAGTCGGGAAGAAGCTTCTGAAACAGCCACACTCCCTGTAGGGGCCTTGGAAGCTCTGTTTTGGGGGTCTTCATAGGAGAGACAGGCTTCTGTGAGGCTGGGGTTTCCAGGCCATGGAGAAACCAACCCCCAAGGGCGCTGGCTTTGTAGAGTCTGGTCGCTGCGTATTGGAACTGTCCCCTGTGGAGCGAGTATGTCCCAGATGCCTGCTGCTGGTCTCATGCCAAGCCTGGCTTCCTGTCCTGTGTCCTGCTGACTTGGGTGGCCACGGTGATTTGCGATAGTTGTGTGATCTTGCATATTCACTCAAACCCCAGGGGACCCCCGCTGGACTTGCAGAGTGAGGATCAAGACTCCTTGTCACAGGATGCTGGCTGAACAACTCGTTTCCTCTCTGCTGATTCCTTCCTGCGTGGGGAACGTGCTTTTTTGTTGAGTGTACCGCGGTGACACCGGTTCCCAAATTTCACAGCTTTCAGGTGCGCACAGCACACGGTCCCTGCGCTGCATTGTGTATCCACAGCTTCTCATTTCTTCCTCTGGAAATGCGTTGAAACACCGACTAAGTTTTCACCACTTGCAGTCTTTTTAATCTTTCCTCACCACACATTTTTTATCCTCTTCATTTTCCTCTTTCCCAGTTTATGAATCAGTGCATTATATATATATTATTAAATAACTTTCCCCAGTCACCGTACTCCTGAGTGTTGTGTCGCTCTGCCCTACTGTGTGCCCCGTGAGGGTGGCGACCATTCCCCTACTTGTCTCCCTTCTTCAAAGCGCAACCTGCAGTGGCCACGCACGCTCTTTTCTGACCGTTCTCCTTATTTTCTTTTTACACAGTGACAGTAATTTGGAAAAGATGGCATAGGTCCTCTAGACAAATTTTCACCACGGAGAACAGGGCTAAAATCCACGGCAAATCTCCATCCTAATCTATCCTAATTTTAACTACCTGTGAGGTTCCTGCCAGGGTTGTAATTCTCTGTGATTCCGTTGGTCCATCCCAATTTATTGAGTTCCAAATCTGTGCAAAGCATTGCCTCAGGTGCCACCGAGCAAAAATGTGGAAAGTCACTTTCTGCTGTAAGGGGAATGCAACATGGGTAACATGATTTTCTGGACAAAAGACGGGGTGGTTCTGGATGTGACCTGGGGGGATACCGGGGGGGTGTGATGCCATTTAGATTGTAACATGTGGAGAGGGGTCATAACGGGGTGCTGTGCTACCTGGTTCCTGATGGTCATGAGGGAATGGGCCCATGGGGCCTTGCGCCTGAGGGGCTGTTGTGAGCAAGGTGTCCCCGTAAGAAACGGGAGGCTCGATCTGGGAAGAACAGGTCCCTGTTATCTAAAGAAGAGTGCATTTCTGGAGGGAGTGCAAAAGGACGTTGGTGTCATATTTGGGAACGACCCAGACTACAGTGGACGTCAGCATGAAGAGTCTGGGCTTCGTTTGGGCTGTAGGTGTGAGTAACTCTAGTTTCTAGAGAGATGGGTTTATCGTCACGGCTGTGCGTGGGTGAACATGGGGAGGAAGGTGAAGACTCCCGTTGTGCAGTTTAAGGTTCGGTGAGGGATGAGGCAAGATTAACAGGGGATGTGTAGCTTCCATGAACGGGAGGACGGACACAAGGATCAATCCAAACGGTGGACTCAACGCGAGCGCCGTGAGCGCCGAGGGTGAGGGGTCGGACATACGGTGAGAGGGGACTAACACGCGTGCAGGGTCAGCAGGAGGGTCTGGGGTCAGCAGGTGCCTCCCAGCCTCCATAAATTGTACAGCTAACTGACCGCCGGGGAAATGGAGGTGTTCTCTAGAAAAAGAACAGTCCGTGGTCTGGGAGTCCTAATTCAGAACCCCACACCCAGGAGCCAGAATGTAGGGTTTCAAGTCATTCAGTGTGTTCCACAGTGGCGGGCATTAAATACCCCTGGCATCTAGTTACCCAGAGAGCACAACCCCCTGCTCACACCGGGGAAATATGCCTCCAGCTTTGTTCTCAAAGTCCTCGAAAGTGGGAAGAAACCCGTGCCCTCTGGGCCCTCGCTTGGGCCAGTGTTTACCTTAGCTCGGGGAAAAAGAAAAAAAAAAAAAAAGGAAAAGATTTTGACTTGGATGTGGATGGTCTTGTTTGCAGTCTCTTAAGGAGCCATCAATCAGCTCTCCGTGGTCCTGAATTAATAGCGCGTCACCCTGACAAGCCACCTCCTTGGACGGCGTTCCAGATGCCTGACTATTGTCTGTCATAGTGTCTTCATGAACGATTTGGTCAAGGGTCCCTGTGGGGACCCTTCAAATTCAAATCTCACTCATGACGTAGCGAGGGCAGGGTTTCCGTTGACATGTGGAGATTTCTCCGGCCACACGAACCGCAATATGCATTTAGGGATGTCATGGCCTGGTGGGCAGCTGCTGGCCGTGTCCACAATGATCATGATATCGATCAGGTTAGGGCCCCCCCACCCCCACCCCCACCCACTTACCACTGTGTACACAGCTGTCAGCAGATGGGACGTGGCTGAGTCTCAGCTCACTCCGTCCTCAGGGTGAGAGCTTTTCCTGTATTGCTCAGTTTTTTGCTTCAGCGCATTTACTATTGCTGTAAAAGCTTTATTTTTAAGTTTCTCTTCAATTGACATTATTTTTTCCCACCCACCGCCACCAATGGTCCAGAACATAGAAACAGCTCAAACAGACCATAGATACCGTCTCTTGCCTACAATTATTACCTTTTTAATTATGGTGAAATCATGCAGCCTTTGGTCCCTGATGGTTTCCTACTCATTAATGAAAGTCTTCTTCTTCTTCTTTTTTTTTTTTATCAGGATTATTAAATGCTGTGTTTCTGGTGACTGTCTCTTGAAGTTTTCTATCCATGATAGAGCTTCACTGCCCAAGTTCATGGGAAATTTCCGTTGAGTGGAAAACACAATACTATTACATTATATACCGTATTAACATTTTGGAAATAGCCCAAATTGCAATACAAGCTCTCTAGCTTTTTGGCAGTTATCATAGATAACTGTTGTTTGTAAAATCCGTCACGTGGTTCTTTTTAGGATTCCATGCATTTTTATTTGCTCATCGATGGTGGTGGGTTTGTTACTTACTCTCCCTGCTAATCCGAACGCCTCTCAAGAACGGGGCACTCTCTCCGTTGTGCAAATGGTGCATCAGACACACAGGGGAACGAATTAATGACGATAGCTATAGTTGATGATTGTGCGGCTTTTGTCACGTGAGATTCATGCATCATTCATTCCACCTGTGAAAAGCAAACCTCCACTCAATTATCTCATTGATACATAAGCACAAGGTAGTTCTTAGAGCAGACTTCCAGAAGTTTTCCTTCATCTTGCATTTCAGTATGAATAAAAGTATTCTGCATTTTCACGGGGAAGTGTGTCGACGCACCAAAGGGCGTGCCTTGTGACAGTCACAAATAACATTAGTGCAACTGTTAGCGCGTCACTTAAATATTCAATTCTACTTTTTGTGACATGATGAAATTTGCAGTCCACAAGAACAACACTTACTGATATTCATTAGAGATCTCCTACCTTTCTCTGTGATAGCATTTGGCTCTGCAATTACTCTGGACGGTTATTAGGATTTTCTAATATCACTTTCTGGTCCGGATGTTGGTTTTCACTTCATTTTTTGTTCGACCGTTTTCATTTTTGTGAGTCTTGCCTCTTGAATCCTTAGCGCCAAAACTAGGTACTTAATTCTTTTTGGTTTTCATTAGCACTTAACTGGACATCCTTTATCCCTGATGTTAGATAAATCTGTGTCGTTTGGCCTTATTCTTTGTGATGGGTCCCTCAACATTGTGGTGTTAAGACGTAGGACGTGATGGATTAGAAAGATGATGGAATCTTAGCTTCATGCCACTCAGACGTTGAAATGAATTTTCCAACAGAGAGCACACGATCCTTAGAACTGGATGCTCCTTGGTCGGATGGTCCAGTGGGCTCACCTAGCCCACCTGGAGGCAGGTAACACAGGTGAATGGCAACAAGGAGACACCTGTGGGCTCTTATGGTGACTCTTTCGGAGGATGTTTTTTTTTTCTTCTAATAAAAGGTACCTAAATGTCTCGCACCAACTCCCTTCCCTTACCTGGCTGGGGGTTACCTGCATGGGCCTTTTCCATCACGAGCCGTAGCCTGAGGACAGGTGAAAACTTCCCAGCGAGTCACAGCAGTGTGGGGACAGAGAGAGACGCCCAGGCCCCCGCTGCGTGATGGAGCTGCTGAGTTGTCAGTGGTTCTCACCGCCCTTCTGCTCTGGGGGAAATACAAATATCTTCCTTCTTCTTCAATGTCCGCAGTTTGCCTTTGCAGGCGCTGCTCCCAGAGAATTCTCAACCAAGACTGTGGCTTTTGTCAGAGATAAGATTCCATGTGCTGACGTAAAACCCTACAATCAACACACAGAGACTGGATTTCAGAACGTGGATCTGGGTGCGGGCAAAATGCCATAAAGCTGTCCCAGGGGGAGGTGGCGGTTATTTGGACGTTTGAAAAGGAAGAGGACATTTATTTGTTGTAGTTTTGAAAAGACAAATACAGCTGAAAGATGATTTCTTCTCTCCTTAACTTTGGAGATGAACCAAAAAGCAAAACTGGAGAAGACTATCAGTGTAGAGTTAGTTTAAATGAGCAACTGCAGTCCTGGCTGGGTAGCTTCGTTAGTTACAGCGTCGTCCCGATTTGCCAAGATTGCAGGTTCGATCCCCAGTCAGGCACAAATCAGTGGAGCAGCAAATTGACCTGTCTGTGTCTCTCTCTCCCTTTGCCTCTGCCTCTAAAAAATAAATCGGTAGATAAAAATTAAAAAAAATGAGCAATTGCAATGTGAGTGTGCATGCTGTTTCTATCTATCTGTCTTATTTATTTTATTTTTTTTTGCAAAGATAATGGTGGGTAGAAATGCAGGTAAGGATAAGAACAATAAGGAGAAAACAGACCTCTCTGAGTTGTCCATGTCACGGTCGTGTCGGAAGAGAGGGGAGAGGTCTCTGATCCAGGGTCCCTGGTACCAGGGAGCCCCAGCCTGCCTGGATGGGGACTTGGAGATATGACCCGACCCAGTGCATAATTGGACCGTGAAGGAACACAACACTGTGGTGGAATTCTACTCCAGTGAGCTCTACCCAGCCAGATATGTAAATGAAGAAGTGTGTGAAGACTTAGTGACCCTTAGTGACAATGCTGTGTGTCTGTGTGTGTGTGTGCCCGCTCTGCGGACAGGAGCCAACGCATCACCGTGCTATGAAAATAATTGTGGAGAAATGCAAGGATAGAGGAGAAGAAACGCAAATAAAGCCAGAGGAAAGGGGGAAGAGGCAAGAAGAATGGGGATCTCTGAAGGACACGGGGACCACAGGTCACGGCGGTCTTTGTACGAGGAAGAAGGACGTGTCCACTCACCAGGAAGCCACGTCCCTTTGCGGATGGATACCGGGAATGGCAGCGACGGGCTGGCAAACAGCGGTTATGGAATCACCTGCCTTGACTTGCGCTTGCCTTATAACTAGTGATGTTGAGTGTCTTTCCATGAGTCTGTTGACCATCCGTATGTCTTCCTTGGAACAGGGGCTATTCAGGGGCAACATACAAAAAGAATAAACTCATAGACACAGACAACAGAAAACAATTCTTACCAGAGAGGAACAGGGTTGGGGGGGCAGCTAAGAGAAGGAACAGGGGTCAAATATATGGCGAAGCAAGGAGACTAGACTTTTGGGTGGTGAGCCCATAAGGGAGTATACAAATATCTTATTACAAAATTCTATGCCTGAAATTTACATAATGCTGTTAACCAATGTTACCCCCATACATGTAATAAAAATGTTTAAAAATAAAGCAAAACTGTGTTTGTGCCTCCTAAGGTTTCACTTGATGAGAACCCTATGCATTTGCTTGTTTGACATCTGGATCAGGACTTGGACTGTGGACGGGGGTGTGGAAGGGGTCCAGCCACGTGGAAACACACCGAGGGTGGGCCTGCAGGCGGTCTGCAGAGAGGGGAGGGGGCCGCAGGATCAGCAGGTGCAGGGGCAGCAGGTCCACCCTGAGACTCACGTCCAAGTGCACCCCCGAAGGCGGGCGGGGAACGTGGAGCAGAAAGAAGAATCGCAAAGACAGGAAGGGGAGGGCTCTGGACGTACCCGAAGCAGAGGGTGTCCATGAGCAAAGGAAAATACTCAGAAAGAAGAGAACATAGGGAGTATGTTTCATTCGTGAGCAGACCAAGCAGCGCATCCGTGTCCAAGGCCCACGGAGTCCAACACCGAGTTAAAACATAGGCACTACAACCTCTTCTCATATGTCCGGACACAAAATATTAAACATGGTAGAGATAGTGTCGTATTTTAAAATTGGTCACATACTCAAAACTCAACTAAGGATGAGTATGATTTGTTTAAACCACCTCCTTTATTCCATCAATGACCATCAAGTTGAATTCAATATTAAAAAGATGTGCTGTGTTTTATTCTCCGTTTTTTTTTTCATTCTTAAATCGGAGATACAAATACTTCAAAAGCAGTCAAACAAAATGAATAATCTTAGTGTGCCCAGAAATGCAAAAGGAGAACTTAGGCAGCAAATAATTGACGCTGCGTTTCCTGTGCCATCTTCAGTGGTTGGGATAGAATTTTGTTGGTGGTGGTAGCGTCTTACCACAAAAAAAAAAAAAAAAAAAAAAATGGAGAGAAAGATTTGATTTGTTGGCACAGCAAAGGAAAATGTCCAGAGATTGTATGGTGGCATCAGCTGTGAGAGGACATGCCAGGCGTGCGGTAGACTGCGTATTTCTTCACTCAACGACTGACCTGCAAAACCTTCCTTCTCCCCGTAAAACTCGGTTGATCAAATATGACTAAAAATCATTATTATGGCCCAGGCCAGCTGGGTCCGTGGATTGGAAAGTCATCTCATGAACCAAAAGGTCACACATTTGACACCTGGTCAGGGCACGTACCTAGGTTGTGGGTTCGATCCCTGATCGGAGTGCGTATGGGAGGCAGTCGATCAATGTTTCTCACATAGGTGTTTGTCTGTCTGTCTGTCTCTGCCCTCTCTCTCAAATCACTGAAAGAATGGTGAGGGTTAAAAAATCATCACTGTATGTGGTTCTCTGAGCTGTCATCCTTTCTGTTTTGACTTTGCTGTACTTCCTCAGGGTCTCTAGTGAATGTGAACCCGGCAGCCATAACTTCATGTTCTTGGACGATCCATGTGCCTTAGTTTTTCCCAGTCCAACCTTTAATTGTTCCTTCATATTTGTGGCCAGCTTTACTGGACTTGCGCTGTCTTCTGGTGATCGCGACACTGTTCCCTATTCCCACATGTGTCCCCACACAGGGACCCAGGCACAGACCTCACCTAGACACCCATCTTCTCTCTCCTCTCACGGTCTCTATCCTTGTTCACTGCATGCCTGGGGTGAAGATGAGGTGATGCTACGTGTATTTCTGGGAATGCAGTGAGTCCCAGAAAAACATCCTGGAAACCGAGAGACAATCCAGGACCCCTTGTTTTTTGAGCCAATGTGGACATCTGTCTTCCTGGGAAAGACCTGTGGACCACCCTCATGAAAACCCCCTGCTCAGTTGCATGGCTTTATTACAAGTCCCCGGTGATAAAGTCTTGGCAAACTCGAACCCAGATTCTAGGAACCGGAGGCTTCGAAGGCTCGATCAGGATGGAGAAGGGGGGAAGTGACAAATGAAGGAAGTCCGAGATGGGTCCGCCATG
The DNA here is from genome assembly GCA_004026765.1 of Micronycteris hirsuta. Lineage (NCBI taxonomy): Eukaryota > Metazoa > Chordata > Mammalia > Chiroptera > Phyllostomidae > Micronycteris > Micronycteris hirsuta. Next base: position 18,281 of record PVJI01022735.1, read on the forward strand.
CATCCGATTGTCTGTGCAGGAAGAATATAGATTCCCGGAAGGCGTCTAAAAACAGCACAGCCCTACGGAAGAATTCAAAGGGGACGGGTTATCATTTCACCTGTGACAAAAACACAGAGCCAATTAAGACAAAGCCACTGGCAGCCCTGTAGGTGGCCGACTGAGTTATGCCTCAGGGACCTGGGAAGGGCGGCTTCCCTGTGTTTGCTCTCGGCTCTCCGAGTGGATGGGCTAGCTCTTCCCATCTGACTCTGCACGTGTGAGGGAGACCAGCTTCAAGCTTTGCCCTATAATGCGAGTCATATATTGTCTAAAATGACGCACATATCTTTTCAAACTAGTGATTGGCATCTGTTTTGGGTAAATATCCAGAAGCGGAATTGATCGGGTCATAACGGGCAGTGGCTGGAAAAGGTGAAAAAATGTAAGAAGTACAGATCGGCAGTTACAAAATCGTCACAGGGATGTAAAGTCCCGCAGGGGTAAATAGAGTCAGCAGTACTGGAGTAACTACGTGTAGAGTGGGCGGTACCAGACTCATGGGGGGGGGGGATGAGTTATAAATTACATAAATGTCTAATCCCGGCGGCGTACATCTGAAACGCATGTCAGATAACAGCGAAGGACAAGTATAACTGGAGAAAAGAAAGGAAAAAATGTGCATCGCGTAGATCCTGAAAGTAGAGCAGCAGACGAGAGAAAGAAATGAGGAGGCAGTTTTCTTTCCGCTTCCTGCCGGCGCTGACCTGGCTGCTCACCCGCACCAACGAAAGGCATTTATCATCTCTCCCATCTCTGCCCGGAACCAGTGAGGCGAAGGCACCTGTCTAATCAGTTAAGGCTCCGATCAACTAGCAGATGTTTTCTTGAAATTCTTTGGCTCAGGAAAGAATCCTCGTGTTCTGTGGGAGAAAAAAAAAATTTACATCGTTGGATGAAGGGGTAAACAAGATACGACGGGAAGGGCATGCAATGTGCAAACTGATAACAGCAGTGTGTTTTCTCATGAAATAAGGGGCTGCCTTCCGTTGTCACCGTTTTTCGTCAGGATGTCATTTTCGTGTCCCGGTGCGGGTTTCCGATGCCCTCTCCCCGGCCCGTGGAGTGCTGTGATGTCCGATCACGGCCACGCAGAAAGTATTTATTGAAAAGGCAGTGGGCCGTGGCTATAAAAGTGGCCTGGGTTTGGATGCCGTTCAGGAGGCGTTGAAAGTCTTCTAGCAAGACTGCAATTTAGGGAACGAGAGGATGTATAATTAACTGCCCGCGTGTGGGGGGTAGACAGTAAGACGCTCCGGCAACAGATGTTTTAAGGTGTGGATTGCAGGTTTAGACAATAACCGAACGGCGAACAAACCATCGCTAATGTGGGCTGGAATTGTCACGGGCCGCTTTGTTCTGTCGTTCCGCGCCCCGGGGGTCCATGGCATTTAATTTTATTCCCCGGAATGGTGCTCTTGGTTTGTCTTGCTTCACCAGAGAATTTAGGGCGCCCCATGCACGGGGAGGTTGGATCATAGATGAATTTCCATTCCACGGGCAGCGAATCATAGCCACTCCCTTCCTGGAATTTGCCCAAATATACAATGGTGACTCCAGCCCATGGTGCCAGCTGCTCTTTGGTGTGCAGGGCGTATTTTCGAGCAAATTCGATTTTGGAATTCGCTTTGATCGTACTCCTATGCGTTCCTTGTGTTTTCTTCGCTGTAAGGTAACTGTGTGATTAATCTTCCGGTAAACCCAAGGTCACGAGCCTGGGGAGCACATGTGTACGGACGCTGTAGTGCCTCCTGCTGTGTGAGAGGCAAACACATCGATCATGCTAACGTCATGTGCTCTCCTGTTGCATGTTCGCACTTAACGCATTCGTTTTAAATAGCCTGGGCCGCCGGTACAGAATTTCAGATCCCCTGCAGAGACGAAATAGCTGATACAGAAGGGTCCTGCTCATCATCATTTACCTCATAAGTTTAACATTGTCTGTAATGATTTCAATGATAGGCGAACTTGTAATGCACCAAATTGCCGGCTATTATAGTCTTTTATTTCTTAAATAACAATTGGATGCATCTTCCCCTAACAGTGGCTAGTTCCTTTTGCTTTTAATGTGCTAAAAACAACAGTTCCTCACAGGAAGTGGGTCGTTTTCACGTGCCTGCAAAATATGCAAGAAGGGATTTAGAGGCAAAAGCGGGATTGAGAAAGACAACTATTTTGTTCGGTGTGCCATTGTTTTGGATCATAAATCCACTTGAATGGAGTTGTAATGATTGACACATTGCCAATTTGGTGAATGTATATATTCCTTTTCTAAGTCGTACAGTTGAATATCTTCAACACGTTGCCTGCATCACATGGTGATGATTAAAAGTTTTGTCTTCGAGATGAAAACTGTCATTTATTTCATACCCAAGCTCTCGCTGCTCAGTAATTGCATGTATGCATGGATGTGTACATACACAGATTTTAGAGAAACTGTTTCCTAAAAGACCTTTTTTCCTCATCAGTATGATTATGACATTTAAAATTCTGCCAAAAGTTATGTTGATTAGTCTCAATGTGTTTGTAGCATCTTTTTTTTAAAGGATTTAATTTTTTTTTTAATTTTGATCGATTTGAGAGAGAGGGAGAGAAACATCAATTTGTTGTTCCCCTTATCGATGCATCCATTGCATTGATTCTTCCACGTGCCCTGACCGGGGATCGAACCTGCAACCTTCATGCATCGGGAAGACGCCTTAACTAACTGAGCTACCTACCCAGGGCTCCGTGTGTTCATAACATCGTTTTGTTACATACAAGTTTTATCGTGTAAATGAAACCGGAAAAGCCTGCATTTGCCCTGCCTGTCACCACTAAGCAGAGACAGAGATTGAACTCTGTGGATGCTTTATGCGGTGACCGGAGAAGACGGAGGGTTTGTACCCTAGAAGACCGTCTTGGGTACCCTGGCGAGCCAGCCTTTTTTATCAGGAGGAAAAAGTGTAGATAAGGGATTTGGCACGCAGGAAAAGTTAATCAGATGAAAGCTGCAGTCCTGCACTTTCTCTAGCAGCCTCTTACTGGTTGACCAGTGATTCTTTTTTTTTTTTTTTTTTTTACGATTTTATTTATTTATTTTTAGAGAGAGGAGAAGGGAGGGAGACAGAGAGGAAGAGAAACAGCAATGTATGGTTGCCTCTCACATGGTCCTCACTGGGGACCTGGCCCGCAACCCAGGCATGTGCCCTGACCGGGAATCGAACCGGGACCCTCTGGTTCCCAGCCCACGCTCAATCCACTGAGCTACACCAGCCAGGGCTGACCAGTGATTCTTTACATCTGCGTCCTGGGTGATTCTTTGCCTGTGTCCTGGGTGTCTCTCTCTGGAACACAATGGCTCAGTGACCACCTACCACCTCCACTCCTCACAGCCCCGACTGGGGCACGGAAGTCCAGCTGCTGGTGGTCTCCTGGAGTCAGGGTGGGCCGTACCTTCGGTTTCTGAAGCAATAGCTTATGACACGTATTTGTTGCGAAGCTCATTCACTACTACCTAAAAGCGAAGTTTTCCAACTCTTGACTTCCCCCGTCATAAAACTGAGTCGATCAAGTCCATTCCACTGAATCTTGTCAGGTAGGAACTTGAGACAGTCCCTGAAATCTTACGCTTTTGGCTTCCTCGGAGGCATTTTATTGCTGATGCTTAGTATTTATTCCGCTGTTTTTGAAATAAAGGCTTGCGTTTTTTACATTCTGTTCGTCGTAGTGGTTCAGTGGACATGAATTCTTTTCTGAGAAGAATTTATTCTTCTCGTACCAGGTCATCAAGAATCAGAAGAAGTAGACTTTATTAAAATAAGAACTTGGAATTTAGATGGAGATGCATCAGCCCGATGGTCTCAATCCATGATCATATATTCACAAAGTCTGTGATCTCCACATATGTCTATATCATGTGCACGTTAATGACTTTAAGTGGGGAAAAGAGACGTAAAGGCACTTTGTCGTTTAATTGGCATGAGGCACGATTCAGTCACCGGCGCTTCTACTTTTTTGGAGCCTCTTCCTGGTTTTCATCCCCGCTCTGCTTTCTCCCCTGGTGTGTCTGTCTGTTCATCTCAGCTCTGGTGCCCGGGAAGAGCTGGCGAAGCTATATTTGCCCTGGCGTTTCAGCGGCAAACCTGATTCTGCAGAATCACACCACCTCGGCACAGCAAACCAAATCCCTTCCCCTGTGGCCGGGCTCCAGAGCCCTTCCCAAGGGCTGCTGTGTGCAGACAGACAGCAATGACCTGAACCGTTATGCACTCCACGAAGGGTCCTTTGTGTTGACATGATGTTTTCTGTACGATCCTGCAGACAACATGACCTATTTTATCCCAACACCCATAATGTTTTACCGTACCACCTTTGATGGCTTACCTATTGTACCGGTTCGGTGTCATGCCTCTTCTGTGTTTTCTTCTTTCGTTTGCTGCTTTTCATCATTAAATCTGTGTCATGAAAAATACTCAGAGCACCCTGACTCAACAGCTGAGTTGGTTGGAACGTCATCCTTCATGCACCGGGGTTGCAGGTTCGATCCCCGGTCAGGGCACACGCAAGAAGCAACCAATGAATGCATCAATATGTAGAACAGCAAACTGATGTTTCCCTCTGGCTCTCTCTGTCTCTCTTCTGTCCTCTCTCTCTCTCCTCCCTCTAAAAATCAATTAAACAATTATAAAAAATATCCATAGCACCCCCGAAGTCCCTGCCCTAGTAGCTAAGGAATTTGCTGCTCTTCGGAGGAGGTCATTTCTGGTGACATGTCTTCGCGGTAGAAGCCACCCTTCTCTTTCTGCTGGTTTTCCTCCCTGTCTTTTCCCTGCTGGCTCAGGGAACTCTTCTGTAATTTTGTGTCCAAGGCTGGCCATGTGCGATTCATAAACAGAATTTATCTTCACAGAGGACCGGTCCCAGTCCACTCCATTTTTGTGAGCTTGTCAGTGTGCAACGTCTGGCTGAAAGCGGCTAATGCGCTGCTGGCTTCTCTCCTGCCGTCTCGCCCGCGGTGGTTTGCTTTCGAAGCCCCAGTGCCTGCCGCACGATTCCCGTAGCCGACCGATTAACCCGTTTCCGTGCGGTTGCGATAATGAGCTTCACTCGGGCGCAGGGAGCACAGTCAAAACCAAACCAAACCAAACCAAAGGGGCAACTTGCACAACCTCCGTTGAGCCTCCCTTGGTTTTAAATCTCCTGGGTCGCGGAGCGCCACCTGGTTCCAGGTATCCGTCTTCTCAGGGCATGAGTGTGTGCAGCTGAAATTGCAGCTCTGGGTGGAAGGCGTTGGGATTCTTCATTGCGGTGTCGTGAAACGGGAATAGAGTTCGGACAGCAAAATGATGCCATCCATCACACAGGGTCGGAGCATGTTGGCACGCCAGGGGCGTAACGTGGCCGGCGGGCCGTTTGCCTGAACAGAATCCATCCTTGCGCAGAAAGGACAGAGACGGTGGCCGGGGCCAATGAGTCAGTGAATGCAGGCGGGGAGGAAGGAGGCGTGAGAGATCCCTCAGGGCTTCGGGTGGCCGGGGAGTTGTTCTGATTCTTGAGGCATTTGGCCGGTTGGCCCTTTGCATTGGTGGGCGGTGTGTTCGCCTTAAACAGTGGGGTCGCTGATCCTTCTCAGACATGAATGATTGTGGGCTGATGGCCATGGGAAAGCTGGAGATTTTCGGTGAATCCCATGCGGCCACGGCGGACACCTGCGGAGGAAAGCAGGCTTAGCGGTTCCGTCTGGCGGAGAATTCCTTCACAGATCCACAGTCAAAACTCAGCTCCTTTTAAGCGGCCGTTTTCAAATGCATGTCTTTATTCTCCAGGCAAGGTTTCTGAAAGAATTGTTGGAAGAATGGGGCCGTGGGAAGCCATGCGTTGGGATCTACAGTTAAATGTGACAAAACGCATCATGGAAACGAATCTTGTTATTCCCGCAAAGAACATAGGAGCTTCTAATTAGGGAACAAAAACAAATATCATTGTGTGTGTGCGCTCTCTCTTCACTAAGCGACCGCCATAAACATTTTGGGGTCGGGGGAGGAAATAGTCATAACTTTCTAACGAATGGCAGTTGACAGACGGGACCTGCTGGTTTTTAATAGCTCAGGGCTCTGATTGTTATAGGCGACTCCCCTCTTTGCAAATCACGCCACACTTGTAAGGTAGCCCTGGGTAGGTTAATGATAAAGATGTGACCGGTGGAATTATAGGATACTGCTTGGCCGTTAGAGCCATTCCTTCGTCATGGTCCCTTCTAAAATCAGTGGGGGTCCCCAGCGAACACGGACTACTCCCGCTGTGAACGGCTCCTTCAGCACTTTGTCTTCAAAAGCCTCCTAAGCGGAGCACGCAGCCAGGCCCCGGATGATTCCTCTCTGGTGGAGCCAGAGTTCAGTTGGATTGCGTCGATGGAATGCTGTTCTAAAATGTGCTGGCGTTTCCCAAATCCTCTGTATCGTGGTGACGTCGAGCCATGCACTGGGGACGCTGCCATCCCTCTAGGCAGAAATGGGGAGCTGCGTGCCTGAAAAGTGCACGGATTTGAGCTGTTAAAAAAAAAAA
>PVJI01022736.1:0-24754 GCA_004026765.1 Micronycteris hirsuta
GTTCAATTACAGTTGTCTGCATTCCACCCCCCACAAATCACCCCTACTCCAGCCAAATGCCCTGCCCTCCCTTGCTTCCACTCTCCCCCTTAGTTTTCTCCATGTGTCCTTTATAGTATTTCCTGAAACCATTCCCCCATTACCCCCTCTCACTTCAATTATTCCTATTTTCAGTGTCTCTGGTTATATTCTGCTTGCTTTTTTTTTCTTTTGTTGATTAGCTTCCAGTTACAGGTGAGATCATTTGGTATTTGTCCCTCACTGCCTGGCGTATTTCACTTACTTCCAGTTCCATTCATGCTGTCACAAAAGGTAGGAGCCCCTTCTTTCTCTATGCTATGTTGTATCCCATTGAATAAATGTACTGTAGTTTTTTTTATCTACTCATTTACTGATGGGCACTTAGGTTGCTTCCAGCACTTAGCTATTGTAAATTGTGATGCCATGAACATTGGGGTACATAGGTTCTTTTGGATTGGTTTTTCAGGGTTCCTAGGGTATCAGACCAGAAGTGGAATTGCTGGGTCAAAAGGCAGTTCCATTTTTAGTTTTCTGAGGAAGTTCCATACTGTTGTCCACAGTGGTTTCACCAGTCTGCAATCCCACCAACATTGCACCAGGTTTCTCTTTTCCCCACATCCTCTCCAACACTTGCAGTTTGTTGCTTTGTTTATGATGGCCATTCTGACCAGTGTGAAGTGGTATCTCATTGTGGTTTTAATTTGCATCTCTCTGATGGCTTGTGATGCTGAGCATCTTTTCATATGTCTCTGGGTCCTCTGTATGTCCTCCTTGGAGAAGTGTCTGTTCAAGTCCTTTGCCCATTTTTTAATTGGGGTGTTTGTCTTTCTGGAATGGAGTTATGTGAGTTCTTTATACACTTTGTGAGATCAAACCCTTGTCCAAGATATCAATGGCACATATGTTTCCCCATATAGTTGGTTCTCTTTTCATTTTAATGCTGTTTTCTTTAGCCATGCAGAAGCTTTTTAATTTGATGAGGTCCCTTTTGTTTATTCTTTTCTTTATGTCTTTTGCTTTAGGGGACATATCAGTGAAGATGTTGCTGTGTGGAATGTCTGAGATTTTCTTGCCGATGTTTTCCTCTAGGAGTTTTAAATTATTATCAAATAAAAAGTTTTAAAATACTAAGAGAAAGATTACAACAGAATTTATGATGATTTTAAATAAAAAATTAGCACTATAATACTTTTCATGGGCGCATTCTCGTGTGAGTTATAAAATATAAAACTATGGGTGAAAAAGATATGACCAATTACAGAATAATGATGATTTCTGTAGAGGATGAAAGGGAGGAAAAGAAGGGAGAAAAAAGAGATAATTGGGAAAAACACAGGAGGATTTCAATTGTCCTGTCCCTAAAAAAAAAAAAAAAAAAAAAAAATTGAGAAGGCTCAAGATGGTGGAGGAGTGAATGGAAGCCATACTAACTTCCTCCCAGGACCAATCTGGAATTACAGCTAGTTTGTGGAGAAATCACTTGGAACAAACAACTGAAAAATAATAAGAGAGAAGAGTTATAACCTCAGACAAACAGAAGAATCAGCTTCAGCAGTGCAGTAGAGACTTGAGAAGGCTCGATAGGTGCTTGCAGGCAGCCTTACAGGAGGGATAATTAAGCAACTTCTTGGATTCCCCTGAGAAGTGTGGGGTCCAAACCCTAAGCTAGGATACCCAGCCTAAAGCAGCAGAGCCCCAAAATGTACACAGATAAAAACCAGCAGTGAAAAGTAGGAGGGTTACTGTTTGCCAGAAATGGACAGCTGGAGACACAATCAGCTATTTAAAAGGCCATTGTAGAAGTTTTAATTTGCAGCCACTCACCCTGGGCTCCAGAAAAGGTGGGAGCAAAATGGACTAGAGATGCCTGAGGTGAGACTGGGGATGGAAGCTATGGGGAGAGAAAAGAGAGAGTAGCCACAGGGATCCCATTGCTGAGTCATCACCCCTATAGCAGTAGCCATCCTACTCAGGCAAAAACTACCCTCTGAAAAGCAGCAGCCTGAGGGGAAAAAAATAGCCCCAAACCCAGGAGAGATTCTGCCCCAACTTACCAGGCTTAAGCGTGACTGCTGAGTGCAGAGTGACTAGATTCACAACTGAAGAAGACAGCAACAAACAGTAGATCCCTGGTAGTCTCAGAACAGGCTGCCTAAGGTAAGACAGGGTTAACATCTGACATCACCAGAGGTGGATTCAGAAAGAAAAAACAGTGGAAAATACCAGAGGCTACCGAAACAGAATCCGATCTGGTCTTCTCCATGATTTACAATATTTTCTTTCCTGCATAGCTTTTTAATATTCATTTCTTTTCCATCAAGTTTGTGCATATTAAATCACTAGATTTTATACTACAGTGAATTTCTCTCCTTTGCTATAATAGTCTTAATCTCTTTAAACCCCTTTTAATACTGGTTAATTTGCTGTTGATAGTGGGACTGTGAGGAAGAAGTTATTTCTGCAGATGTGGGTTTGTTTCCTGGGCTTTGTGGTTTTGTTCTCAGAGCATGTATACAACAACATACAAGACATGGTGGGTGGAGTGACCCTCAGTCAACCATCTAGTGGGAAGGACACACCAAATAATGACCTAACAATAATCAAAACCAAATTACACACAGAGAACCAACATAAACAGCATAAAGATCATACAAGAGGGAACTTCAAGAGATCAAGGAGACTACACAATTGAATCTCACAGGTCTCCTACCATAGAAGTTCACACCACAAACTCAGGGAGTCAAGACACATCAATTTAATAAGCAGAGGCAAACAAGAACAGTCTCACAAATAAAGGGAAGACAGAGAAACAACCCCCATAAAAAGGAAAGGAGGAATCCTCAGAAAGAATGCTAAATGAAATAGAGGCAAGTAAACTATTAGATACTGATTACAGAACAGTGCTTATAAGGAAACTCAATGAGTTCAGTGAGAATTACAAAAAACTTCAGGGAAACAACGAAGAACTTTTGAACACTATATCAGCATAAAGAAAGATATAGAATACTATCCACAAGAACCAAGAGGAAATGAAGAATAGAATTTCTCAAATGAAGAAACAGTAGAAAGAATCAAAAGCAGGCTAGATGAAGCCAAGGATCAAATCAGCGAGTTCGAGGACAAGGTAGGAAAATTCCTGGAAAGAGCAAGAAAAGAAAAACACCTCAAAAGAATGAAGAAGGGTGAAGGGACCTGCAGGACAACATGAAATGTAATAATATCCATACAATAAGGATAACAGAAGGAGAAGAAGAAGAACAAGGGAAAGAAAGCTTCTTGGAAAAGTAATTTCCATATTACCCAAAGCAATTTATAGATTCAATGCAATCCCTATTAAAATACCAGTGACATACTTCACAGATACAGAAGAAACATTTTAAAAATGCATAGGTGCTGCGGATTCCATCCCGCAAAAATCCGCGGTGACCGTGACCGAACATGTGAATGAATCTCACACAGAGACACACAAGGAAGAGGAAATCCAGGGCTGCGGACCCTTCCCTTATCGTGTGGGAGAGGGCCTCAAGCGTAGCTTAGCCAGTCTTCTTATTAGATGTTTCAGGATACATTTGCATCAGAATGACCTTCATTAACTATGCACAGAACGTGGACCTAAACTACGTGGTAGACAGATACCGAAACACACATCAAAAGGGGGTAGATATGCGGGCTGATTATTCAGGAAAGTAAATAGTGTGGCAGGAAAGATCCTTGGGAACTCATTAGCATAAGCCCCTTGATTCCGGGGTGAGAGACTCGGGAAGGCAGTAAATCTTAAGAAATATCTTGGCCAAATTTCCCTTCAAAGAATTTCTTTCTCCATGGACATGAATCCATGTATACCAGCTTGGGAGATTTTTTCACGTGGAGGCTTTGCTTACGCGTGATCCCAGGGCTAAGCTTTTTCCATGCGTGGGAAAAGAATCTCCACACATAGGGAACCATAAATGCCACTGAATAACTGCAGGAACTTAGAGAAAGAAGAACAAAGTAGGAGGGATCACTCCTTTAACTCATTTAGTAACTCATTTAGAAGTATATTACAAGGCCACAGTAATCAAAACAGTCTGGCACTGGCATAAGAACAGAAACATGGATCAATGGAACAGAATAGAGAACCCAGAAATAAACCCACAGCTCTGTGGTCAATTAATATTTGACAAAGGGGGCACATGCATAAAATGGAGTAAAAATAGCCTCTCCAACACATGGCTCTGGGAGATCTTGACAGCTAGATGCAGAAAAATGAAACCATATCAACAACTTACACTACACACAAAAATAAATTCAAGGAGGATAAAAAACTTGAATATAAGCCAAAACACCATAAAAGTCCTAGAGGAGAAAATAGGCATGAAAATCTCAGATATTCCATGCATCAGCATTTTCACTAATATGTCCCCCAGAGCAATGGACATAAAAGAAAGAATAAACAAATGGGACTTCATCACATTAAAAACTTTCTACATGGCTAAAGAAAACATCAGCAAAATGAAAAATGAACCAACATAATAAGAAAATATATTTGCCAATGATACCTTTGAGAAGGGTTTGATCTCCAAACTACATAATGAACTAACATGAACTCACACGATTCTACTCCAACCAGACAAACAACCCAATTAAAAAATGGGCAAAGGACTTGAACAGACACTTCTCCAAGGAGGACATACAAAGGGCCCAGAGACACATGAAAAGATGCTCAGCATCACTAGCCATCAGAGAGATGCAAATTAAAACCACAATGAGAAACCACTTCATACCAGTCAGAATGGACATCAGAACCACATAAACAAGTGCTGACAATGTTGTGAAGAAAAGGGAACCCTAGTACACTGTTGGTAGGAATGCAGACTGGTACAGCCACTGTGGAAAACAGTATTGAATTTCCTCAGAAAACTGAAAATAGAACTGCCTTTTGTCCCAGCAATCCACTTCTGGGACTATACCCTAAGAATTCTGAAACACCAATCAAAAGAACCTTTGTACCCCAAAATTCCATAAAGCACAATTTACAATACCCAAGTGGTGTAAGCAGCCTAAGAGTCCATCAGTACATGAGTGGATCAAAACACTGTCGTACATTAACACAGTGGAATACTACACAGGAGAAAGAGAGAAGGAGCTCCTACCCTTCATGACAGCTTGGATGGATCTGGAGAACATTATGGTAAATGAAATAAGCCAGGTGGTGAAAGACAAATGCCATATGATCTCACCTATAAGTGGAACATAATCAACAAAACAAACAAGCAAGCAAAATAAAACCAGAAACATTGACATTAAAAACAAAGTTACACTAACCAGAGGGGAGGTGGTGGTGATAATGGGGTGGTGGGGGGAGGTGGAAAGGTTGTCAAGAAACTTGTATAAATACACATGGTCAAAGCCAAGGGGGATTAGGATCGAGGGTGGGAGGTGAGGATGTCTGGGTTTGGGGATAAGTGGTTGGGATAAAATGAAGACAACTATATTTGAACAACAATTAAGAAAAAATAAAAGTACCATATTTTTCAGACTATAAGACACACTGGACCATAAGGTGCACCTAGGATTTAGAGGAGGAAAATAGGGAAAAAAAATTGAAGCAAAAAATGTGGTAAAAGATTTAATAACATAAATAACATAATAGTTCACCAATATAAATGTAAACAGCCAGGTAAGCTACATTCAGACTAAGATGCAGACCCACTTTCCTCCCAAATTTGGAGCGGGGGGAGAAGTGTGTCTTATAGTCTGAAAAATACAGTAATGAGGGAAAACTTTCCTAATTTGATTAGAGAAAAAGTTGCACGTATCCAGGAAGCACAGAGGGGTGATCAATCAAGCACAGAGGGCTGATCTCTCTCAGTCAAGAAAGATCTAAGACTTTAAAAATATATGTTTAGCCATTAACTAGGACCTAAGAGTTTTGTAGTTTAATACTGTTCCTGGCCAATAGATAGATTAGCAAACCTCCTTACCATAACATCCATTTGTTTAAGCATAGGTGAAAATTAAAGTACTCTGTAACTACTTTTGTAAGTCAGCCTTTTCCTGCTATTAATGATTTGCAAGTATTCATCTTTTTTTTTCTACTGTTTGTAAAAAGGAAACCTTTTAAAAATAAAGGAAACCTTTTGGAGTGAGTCAGTCTGGCCCCAGAGGCCTGGCTGGCCTGGCCAGGTCCCTAAGGACTGGCCTTTCTCCTACACCCCTCAGAGAGTGTCAGGAGCCATCTCATTCCACCTCTATCGTCCCTCCTTCGGGGACCTGGAGAACTGTAGAGGCTGGACCTAAGCACAATAGGAACCCAAAGAGGCCCACACCAAGATAGATCATAATTAAAATGGCAAAATTCAAAGGCAAAGAGAGAATCTTGAAGGCAGCAAGGGGAGAAACAGGGAGTACCATACAAGGGAGCCCCACTAAGGCTAACAGCTAACTTCTCAATGGAAACACTATAAGTCAGAAGAGAATGGCTAGAAATATTCCAAGTAATCAAAACTAAAGGCCTGCAACAAAGACTACTCTACCCAGCTGGTCTCTCAAAATGGAATGTAAGATAAGGAGTTTACCAGACAAAAGAAGTTTGAAAGAATACACCTCCACCAAACCACCACTGCAAGATATGCTAAAGGGAGTACTTTAAGAAGAGAAAGATAAAGAGTGGGAGAGAGAGAGGAACACAGATATAAAGGGTGTAAAATGGCAGTGAATAAGTACCTATTGATAATAACCTTAAAAGCAAATGGATTAAATGTTCCAATCAAAAGACATAGGGTATCTGAATGGATAAGAAAACATGATCTGCACATATGCTGCCAAAAGAGACCCACTTCAGAAAAAAAAAAGGAAAAAAAAAAAAAAGACCTACACAGACTGAAAGTGAAGGGCTGGAAAAGAAAAAATATCCCAAGCAAATGAACAGGAAAAAAATGCCAGGGTAGCAATATTATATAAGACAAAATAGACTTTGAAACATAGGCTATAAAAGGAGACACAGAGGAACACTTCATAGAACTCATTGGAAGACATAAACACTATAAACATATATGCACCCAACATAAGACCAACCAATTACAAAAGGAAAATCTTGGAGGACTTCAAGAAAGATATAGACAGCAGCACATTTATACTATGGGATTTAACAACCCACTGTCAAAAATGGATAGAACTTCCATAAAAATAAATATCAATGAGGATATTGTGGCATTGAACAATGTCCTAGATCAAATGGACTTAACTGATATATATATATAGAATCTTTCATCCTAAAGAATAAAAATACACATTCTTTTCCAATGCACATGGAACTTTTTCAAAGACAGACCCCATGTTAGGACACAAAACAAGCCTGTGCAAATTCAAGAAAACTGAAATCATATCAAGCATTTTCTAAAATTACAAGGGCCTGAAATAAGAAACTAACCTCAAGGAAAACCTCAAACTCATGGAGATTGAATAGCATGCTGTTAAACTATGAAGGGGTTAAAAATGAGATCAAGAAAAGTAAAAAAAAAAAAAAAAATTGGAAACAAATGAAAATGAGCACACAACAGTAAAAAACTATGGGACACAGTGCAGGCAGTCCTGACAGGGAAGTTTATAACAATGCAGGCCTACCTAAAAAGTGATAGAAACATTTCAAATGAACAACCTAACCCTACACATATAAGAACTGTAGGAACCACAAAAAACAAAGCCCAAAGTGAGTAAAAGGAAGGAAATGACCAAGTCAAAGCAGAATTAAACAACTGAGACTAAAAGAACAATCCAAAGGATCCATAAACCCATGAGCCGATTCTTTGAAATGATAAAAAGAAATTAACAGTCCTTTAAGCAGGCTCATCAATAAAAGAGAGAGGACCCAAATAAACAAAATCAGAATTGAAAGAGAAGGAGCGCTTATAACTGATACCACAGAAGTACAGAGGATTATAAGAAATTACTGTGAACAACTACAACCAAAAAAATTTGGAAACCTGGGAGAGATGGACATATTTCTAGAAAAGTATAATCTTCCAAAATTGATTTAAGAAGAAGAAGAAAGGCTGAATTCAGTAATAACAGCTAGTGAAATTGAAATAGTACTCAAAAAGCTCCCAGACACAAGAACCTGGCATGGACTGTTTCACAGGAGAATTTTACAAAACATTTAAGGAAGAGCTAACCGCTATCCTTCTCAAGCTATTCCAAAAAATCCTAGGGAAGGGAAGCCCCCCAATCTCTTTTTATGAAATAAGCATCATCCTAATTCCAAAACAAGATAAAGAGACAACAAAGAAAGAAAATTACAGGTCAATATTTCTGATGAACATGGATGCTAAAATCCTCGACAAAATATTGGCAAACCACATTCAGTAATACATTAAAAAGATCATACGCCATAATCAAATGGGATTCATCCCAGGGATGTAAGGATGCTACAATATTCACAAATCAATAAATGTAATACATCACATAAAGAGAAGGAAATACAAAAATTACATGATCATATCAATAGATGTGGAAAAAGAATTTGATAAGGTACAGCACGCAACTATGATTAAAACACTCAGCAAAGTGGGAGTAGAGGGAGCATACCTTTGCATAATAAAGGTCATATATGAGAAACCTACAGACACATCATATTCAATGGGCAAACACTAAAAGCTTTCCCACTAAGACCAGGAACAAGATAAAGATGTCAGCTTTCATCACTTCTACTCAACATAGTATTGGAAGTCCTAGCCAAAGAAATAGGACAAGAAAAAGAAATACAAGGCATCCAAACTAGAAAGGAGGGGGTAAAACTATCACTGTTTGTAGATGACATGATAGTGTACATAGAACATCCAATAGATTCCAGAAACAAAAAAACAAAAAAACTGCTCAACCTAATAAATGAATTGGAAAAAACAACAAGATACAAAGTCAATATTCAGAAATCACAGGCATTTTTGTATATTAACAATGAAATGTCAGAAACAGAAGTCAAGGAAAAAGTCCCATTTGTGATAGCAACAAGAAAAATAAAGTACCTAGGAATAAATCTAAGCAAAGAGATGAAAGACTTGTGCTCAGAAAATTACATAATATTGAACAAAGAAATTAAGGAAGACACACACAAAAAGGAAGCATGTATCAACGTTCATGTATTGGAGGAATGGATATCCTCAAAATGTTCATACTATCAAAAGCAGTTTATAGATTCAATGCAATCCCTATTAAAATATCAATGATATATTTCACAGATATAGAGCAAATATTTCAAAAATTTATATGGAGCCATAAGCAACACTGAATAGCTGTAGCAATTTTGAGAAAGAAGAACAAAGTAGGAGTGATCACAATATCTGACATCAAAGTATATTATATGTCTATGGTAATCAAAACAGTGTGGTACTGGCATAAGAACAGACACATAGATCAATGGAATAGAATAGGGATCCTAGAAATAAACCCAAGTCTCTATGGTCATTTAATATATGATAAGGGGGCAGAAGAATAAAATGGAATAAAATTAGCCTCTTGAACAAATGGTTTTGGGAGATCTGGACAGCTACATGCAAAAAAAAAATGAGACTAGAGCAACAACTTACACCACCCCCAAAAATAAACTCAAGATGAATAAAAGACTTAAATATAAGTCATGACACCATAAAAGTCCTAAAAGAGAACATAGGCAGAAAAAATTCAGATATTCCACACAGCAATGTATTCACCAATATGTCTCCTAGATCAAGGAACGTAAAGGAAAGAATAAACAAATGGCCCTTCATCAAAATAAAAAGCTTCTGCGTGGCTAAATAAAACATTAGCAATATGAAAAGGGAACAAACCATATGGGAAAAATATATTTGCAAATGATACCTTGGACAAGAGTTTGATCTCCATAATATATAAAGAACTCACAAGACTCCACTCCAGGAAGACAAACAACCCAATTAAAAAATTGGCAAAGGACCTGAATAGACACTTCTTCAAGAAGGACATACAAAGGGCTCAGAGACATATGAAAGGATGCTCAGAATCACTAGCTATGAGAGAGATACAAATTAAAACCACAATGAGATACTATTTCACACTGGTCAGAATGGCCATCATAACCAAATCAGCAAACAACAAGTGCTGACAAGGTTGTGGAGAAAACAGAGTCCTACTACACTGTTGGTGGGAATGCAGACTGGTGCAGCCACTATGGAAAACAGTATGGAATTTCCTCAGATATCAAAAATCGTACTACCTTTTGACCTGGCTATTCCAATACTGAGATTATTCCCTAGGAATCCTGAAATACCAAAAAATCCTCTGCATCCCAATGTTCATAGAAGCACAATTTACAATAGCCAATTGCTTGAAGCAACTTAGGTGCCCATCAATAAATGAGTAGATCTAAAAACTGTGGTACATTTACACAATGGAACACTTAACAGCACAAAGAAAGAAGGAGCTACTACCCTTTGTGACAGCATGGATAGATCTGGAGAACATTATGGTAAGTGATATAAGCCAGGCAGTGAAAAACAAATACCATATGATTTCACCTATAAATGGAACATAATGAACAAAACAAACAATCAAGCAAAATATAACCAGAGACACTGAAAACAAGAACAAAGTGACATTAATCAGAGGGGAGGTGAGGATAATAATGGGGGGGGTGGAAGAGTTGTCAAGGAACATATATAAACACACATGCTCAAAGCCAAAGGGGGCTAGGATCAATGGTGGGAGGTCGTGTGGGTGTAGGTGGGGAGTGATGGAGGTAAAATGGAGACAACTGTACTTGAGCAACAATTAAAAACAGACTCGAATAAATTATGAGACATATTGCATTGCTAGATAGGTAAACTCAATATTTTGAAACTCTCAATTCTTTCCAAATTAATCTATACATTCAGTGTCAACTCAGGTAAAATCCCAATAATACCTCTCATGAAACTAACAGGCTGATTCTCTGGATGTCTGTGGGAAAGAAAATGAACAAAAAGGAATGAACAATATTTAAATAAAAGAAATATGAACAAAATATGGCACAACGTTTATACTTAAAAAGGGTAAAAATTCCTTATATTTGACTTACTATTTTCTGTATGCTATAATTCTATATTATTTGAATAGATTTTCAAAAATATATATAAAATATTTCCATATATCAGAAAAACAAGCACTGAACACGAGACTGAAAATTTTCTTCTGACATGGATAGCTCTTAAAGATAGAGTGCAGACAATTATATGTAATATATTTCCATCTTAATCAACATTTTTAAAGATACACTTGATCTCACCTATAACTAGAACCTAATGAACAAAAAAGCAAGCAAGCAAATTACAACTAGAGACACTGAAATAAAAAACAAACTGACAATAACCAGAGTAGGAGGGAGAAGGACGATAGGGAATAATAGGGGAAGGGCTATCAAGGAACACGTACAAAGGACAAATGGACAAAGCCAAAGGGGGTAAGTTTATGGATGGGAGGTGGGGAGGGATGGGGCACGGGGCATGGAGGAGTGAAAATAGAGACCACTGTACTGGAACAATAATTTAAAAAGTAAGTAGATGCGGACACCAGCCTGCAGAGGTGTTGTGGTTGAGACACAAGACACAAGACACAAAACATGAAACACAAGACAAATTCACACAGACTATCAAGTCGTGTGGAGGAAAAGGGAAGGCATGGCCACTCTCTGAGTGAAAGAGAGCCAGTCTGCAATCCCTGCCTAAATAGGCTTTTATTGTTTTTCTGGGCACATTACATTGAGGGTGGTTTTCATTTACTATGCACAGGATTATCCTCAAGAAAGGAGGATGTTTGCAAATGTAAAGGGTCAAGTGGTTGAACTGGTTACACTTGTCCTTGGAAGTTTTTAGCATGGATTTTAGAAAGTTGCAGTAAGCCCTTGCCTCAATTCAGGGTAAGGGATTTTAGCAAAAAGCAAGTACAATGCAAGCATGCTTCCCCACGGGAGAACCTGTCCATGGGCATGGGTCTTGTGTCACTCTCTACTGGTCCCTCTGAGTGGGAGCTGGGCTCATGCAATGCAGAGCGGTCTCCCATAGTAAGTTTTAAAAAAGATATACTTGAAAGAAGAGACATGTCCCCATCATAATGTGTAATATCAGATGTTCCATATTTGCTGATAGTGCTTACTGTTGCTATTTAATGCTATAAAGTATATTGAATAAGCTTAACCTTCAAAGCATTCCTCTAAGTGCCATGGAGAATATCACAATGGGTCTATACAACCTCTCCATTTAGAGTTTGTATTCTAGTAAAATGTTTAGACGAAGTATTCAACAGTGATTGATGATAATCTGAGAAGAACTTGGAATCATGGTGAAACCTCAGCAATGAGGAGGACAGGTTCTAAAAACAGTCATGGTAGATTAAGGAGAATTAACTGGCTATAGAGCTGTTTCTGAGGGCAACTGATAATAGCCTGGAGGCCCAAAGGGAAATGATGACATGAAATTTGTTTTTTCGAGGTCAACATCAAGAATATAAGTGGTTAAAAAGAAGCATTGGTCAAATTCCAGAAAAAAAAAACATAATGTTCAAAAAGGTGACCAAGAGGAGTTATGGAAAAGTATCATTATAGTTGTGCAGCAGGGATGAAGGAATGGTGAAGGACCTAGGGACAATGACAATGGGCAGCCATTGCCACCAAGGGAAGAGGGAGAAAGAAGTATGACTGGAATCTCACAAAAGCAGAAGCCCTGGGAAAGGGGCTACCCCACAAGAGCTGTGGTGAAGCCTGAGAAGACACTGCTACAGAACAGGGCGGGGGCACCCAACAATATACTTTTACCCAAAGGACCTCCCTTTGCGCTCCTGGGGTCCCCCCACCCCGTACTAGGTTCATTATGCTTGTCACCAAAGGAAAGACGTCTCTCAATGCCAGAGACTGGTGAAAAGGAAAGGAATTATTTATTATCAAGTTATACAGGATTGGAGTAATGACTTATTGCCTTCTCTAAAATACTAAAGTTCTTTAGAATACCCACAAACGCACACAGTCCTTCCTTCTCCCCCTGCCCAGTCCAGGGTACTGTATCTCAGGAAAAGAAGTAGAAGTCCATGATTCAGGCAGCCCCTTGGTTCCAACACCATCCACTGTGTTGCCACCACAATCTCCAGTTAATCCAAAATCATGTGGCACCTTCTCATGGCCCACCAGCAAGAGTCCTTTCCCCCCTTTTCTTCCAGGCAAAGTCTCTCTGCCTTCCTAGGCCACATGAAAAAAGGAGCAACCCAAAGCCACATGGTCCTCTCTCTCTCCCAGGCCAAGTGGTCCCCACTCCTCCAAATCCTCATGGTCCGGTCTCTGGTATGGCTGCCACACCTGGGTTTAAATCCCTGTGCCAATCTTACTCTGCAGCCCCATTTCCAATTCCTCCTTTAATCACCTACACCCACCAGCACTCCATATTCTTCCAGCTTTACTGGGCTGCCATGGTAACTGTGGGCAGGTGTGGTCCCATGGCAGGGAGCCAAGCATCTCCAAGCTCTCAAGCAGGCACTGTGTCCAGGGGGAGTTGCCTCCCAGTTACATCTTGGGTGGAAGTCACTTCCATTCCCCTGGCTCAAAGCATGGCCACAGCTATTTAACGTATCTATGAAACCAGTTAAAGGTTATAGATGTTAAATGACCATGCTAGGGGTTAGCTGCAGATATGTTAAGTGGCCATGCTTTGAGGTTAGCTGCAAAGCTGCTGCTATACAAAACAGCTCTGAATGGTCCTGCTCCCTGCGTCCCATCCCCCAGCTCAGACTTGTGGGGGTGAGGGCATCATATGTATAAGTATTTCTAACATTTCCTGGACACCTTGAGTTCTGGACCCCATTACAAATCCTTATTTGGGGCTCCCCTTGGCTGCACCCTGTTACAACACTGTTGCCAAAACCACAGCCTGGTAGGATAGAGCAGCAGACATAAACACCCTAAATGCTCCTCCTGCTCTCCAGTCATTTGTCAGCCCTTCCCTTTGACCAAATCCTATTAGAAGGCGGAGGACAAAGGAGCATAGGCACCAGTCCTGAAAGACTAGGCACTGGGGCATGGCAGACACGGGCTAAGAACAAATCTGGAGAGGCAAGTGGAAAGTGACTAGGCCACAAGTGACACAGAAAGTAAGTCTCATGGCAAGTTTTGAGTAACCAGTTGATCGGTCATTCTTGGACATTAACTCAGGGAAGGAAGATAAAATCCAATTGTGGTGTTGTTATAGCCTAGACACAGTGAGACTACATAGTTCATTTATTAGAAGATAGATAATCTAAAGTCTATTGTCTCTACCCACACAAATGATAGGTGCCAAAAATGATGCCACCACTGATGGTTGTGCAGATTATTATGTGAACAGCTATGGGAGGCACTGTTTCCATTGATGTCTATATGAAAGGTGCTGTCTGGATTTGTGCAGGGCCATTATACATGGCAGCCTTGCTAACTCATTACCTGAACATTACCTTAAAAAAATCTTTAGAGAATTGCCCGACTGGTGTAACTCAGTGGACTGAGCACGGGCTGGGAACCAAAAGGTCCCGGTTCGATTCCCAGTCAGGGCACATACCTAGGTTGCAGGCCAGGTCCCCAGTGAGGGCCGTGTGAGAGGCAACCATATATTGCTCTTTCTCCCTTTCTTCTCTCTCTAAAAAATAAATAAAATCTTTAAAAAAAAACCTCTAGAGAGGTTTACTAATTTATAACTTTTCACATCTTAATTAAGAAACAAGTATTCTTAAAGATTGACATGTTGTTCTTTTCTTTTTTTATTGTTGCTCAAGTACCCTTTTCATTATTAATAATCTTAGAAGGTAATATAACAGAAAGTTCTAATTATGAATTCTTAGTAAGCTGGGATCTTGCTGTAGCGTATCACATAAGATGGCTACTTCTTAAACAACAGTTTTCAGGAATATTCTGTTTGAAAGTGTTCTAATTTATTTTTCTTTCTTTGAAAGCTAAGAAAAAGTTGACCAAGGCTCAGATTATCCCCCTAAACCATAACTTCAAAGAGCAAGGATGATCTCTCTAACTATATATCCCAAAAGTAGATTATCCTTACTAATATGATTGATTTGAACCGGAAAGCATATTAAAAATAGAAATAGTTGTTACCTTAAATTGTATACAGATATAAATACCATATGTGTGAGTGGGTGTGCATACATACACACATACTTGCACACAGGTGCACACCCCCCCAGTATTCACCACGATTCTATCTCCCATGTGAGAATTAAATGGCTTTATGTATCCTAGGAATTGAAGAATAGACTGGGAAAGAACTTTGGAGTACTTTGTTCACCTCCCTGGACATGAACAAGCAGACATCTTGAGTCCTGAGTCCTACAAACTAAGTTACTTTTGATCCAGGACTCATATTTTAGATCACATTTACTCAGGCTTCTTTCCAGGGAAGTGACTCCTCATTCTGATTCAAGGGTACAAGTAAGGAGTGGCTCAGAGTTATTTCTGTCTTCTTCCTAATTAACAACCATATAAGCTGATAACTCATGAGTTCAGTTTTGATTGTATGACCTTTTATGTAAAAGAGGGACCCCTGGGAACTGAAGTTCTTCAGCATACAAAGGTTCTGAGCTCTGGTACATTCTAACTTCCATCAGTAAATTCATTCTTCCAACATCTATTCATTGAACATATACTAACCATCAAGCCCATGTCATCTGCCAGGAACAGAAACTTACCCTCATGGGCATTGTGCTCAGAAAATTAACTGTTGTTTACTGAAGGTCATGGTCTGTGATTCAACAGAAGTCCCCAATTCAGGACGTAGTGAGGAGAGAGACTTTATTCAGTAAAAATGACTGGAGCACAAGGAGGTTAGGGAAAGGCAGCCAGGTCTTCAATTCCCAGGAGATAGCTCCAAGAGTGGGTGAAATGCAGTCTCAGATGGAAATTGAAAGTGTGCCCCCTTGAGGCAGAGGTGAAGCTTGCTTATGTAGAAAACAGTGCCCACTCACATCCCTGATTGGTCTATTTCTAGGCAAATAATGCCTCCAAATCCACATAGTTTGATTGGTTCAAATAGCACTGTCCTGATTGGTCAGAATGGAGTCACTCTGATTGGTTGGTAAAGATGCAAATAAGTATATAGCTGTGCATCCCTGATTGGCTGGGGTGGGTCTTCAACTCATTGGTTGATTTGTAGCCTAAGACCTCCTTCATAAGGGTGTGGTTATGAGGCAAGCAGGGATCCTGTGTGTCATACAAAGCTGAGAGAGTACTAAAAACAGCCAGAGAGAAAGTGAAAATGTTCCCACTTGAATGCTGGCCCCACATCAGCCAATAATTGGCCTTCCTCATCAACTTGGTCTTGCCAGTGTCACTGCCAGACTGTAAATATAAGAAGTATGAACAGTGTCCCAGTTTATAGATCTGCACCCACATGTACAGGTCCCAAGAAAGAGAATTTGAAGTTCTGAGAATAACTTTGCAAAAGTGTCTATTCTTAAGTCAACATCTGTTTTTAATTAGAATTTATATATATATTCAAGAGTCTATTTTTCAAATCATAGAATTCTAAGTAAAGTATAATAAAATATATAAATGAATTCTCATTTTCAGTGTGCCCAAGCTTTAGTAAGTTGAATGACTGGTATTTAAGATACAAGGACTTCACTCTACACCTGTTAAATTAGAATCTCTTCATTTTAATGGAGGGATTTTAAACTTCATTAATCTGCTCTTCTGTCTTGAAATCCTTTGAGAAGGCATTAAGGGGGAGACTCACTACAAAGGCCTTCTATAAAATAGGGGCTGCTGTGTCGACAGCATCCTGTGTTCATACATCTCTTGAGAATAGGATGGCAAACTCAGTGTGCCTTTGATTCTGTGAACTAGCAGGAAGTTTCCCAGGTAGCTTATGTAACTTTAAGTCATGGAATCGATGGTAGTTAGTCCAGGGCTACAGAAGTACAAGAAAATGAAAACCATAGATGTATCAAACCAGAACACAAGCATGCACACACACTTATTTTCTTGAACTCTTTTTGTCTCAGAAACAGAGAAAACTGCCCTGGCTGGTATAGCTCAGTAGATTGAGCCCAGGCTGCAAACCAAAGGGTTGCTGGTTCGATTCCCAGTCAGGGCACATGCCTGGGTTGCAGGCCAGGTTCCCAGGGGGGCCATGTGAGATGCAAACACACACTGATGTTTCTCCCCATCTCTTTCTCCCCCCATTCCCTTCTGCCTAAAAATAAATAAATAAATAAATTCTGAAAGAAAGAAAGAAAGAAAGAAAGAAAGAAAGAAAGAAAGAAACAGAAAACCCCTAAATCACCATTTTGTTTTCTGACATGTATCAAGTTTCTTGTATTCAGAGATAAAGAGCAATTCATCCTACTTTGGTTATCACAGTCCAAGCTCAGTGTTTGTTAAAATATAAGGAGATTAAGGCTATATAATTTGCCAACACCCAATTTTTAAAAGTTTATTCAAATGCTTAAATTGAGGATCTTGCAACATGGCCAACTACCAGTGCAGCTAGAATGTGCCTTCAAGAAAGAAGCAGAAGGGTATCCAGAGATATTTTAAGGGCCTTAGGAGGAACAAGGTGGAGCCATTCCTGCCACCTTAACCCAGGAGGAACTGAGTAAGGATCCTGAATCTTAGGAATTCTGTATGGCCAGAGGTGGGAGAAGTCTAGGGGTAGGGGTGGAACTGAACAGGAACAGGAGACCCTGACAGAATTAATAAAGCCAGATGGACCAGGCCTCCCTGGGAGTGCAAGAGAACAACTACTAGGAACAATTTGAAAGTTGGAAATTCCTCCTGCAGCTTTAAAACCCTCTCTTTGTTTTAATCCTCACCTGAGGATATGTTTATTGATTTTAGGGAGAAAGGAAGGGTGAGGAGAGAGAGAGAGATTAAGAGAGAAACATTGATTGGGTGCCTTCTGTACACACCTGACCAGGAATCAAACCCATAACCTTTTGGTATATGGGATGGCACCCAACCCACTTGGCCACCCTGTCAGGGCCCACTCTTTAAAACTGTTCACTTCACCCAGAAATAGCCTCAGGGTAAAACAATGTTTGAGCTGAAGACACAGGAATAAGACAAAGCAGCCTAATTAAGGAGATTGCAATCTGTTTCTTTCTGGGCCTCCTTGCCTGGGGTCACCACTAGGCCAGTTATAACCTCTTTCCAAAGAAGCCAGGAGGTGGGGAGGGTGGACTGAAGGCAGAAATTCAAAACTTAAAATAATCCCATCTGCTTTCATTCTCTATTAAAACATTAATTGGGAAACCACTGGAATTTAGGCTCCTCAATCTCCTTACACTTAAAAGTTTCTGAAATTGTGAGACCGAGCACCCTGAGAAGGAAGTCTGCTCAGCCAGGCTGGTTGTGCATGTGTCTAAATTCGGAAGCTATCAAGTGCTAAGATTTATATAAATGAGGGCATTGTGTAACAAAAGGAGATCGGTATGTGTGATCTTGGCATTACTGATTTACCTTTTCCACACGATAACATTCATTAAGTAAGATAAGCAAATATTGTTGTGTTCCTTCCCTTTCAATTGTTCACAGGTAAAACACAGGGCAGCCATCACTCGAGTATAACTTCCATTCATTATCAATAAACTGACACAAAACCAATTTTCCTACCACACCATTACCTGAAATGACTTTTGACTCCCAAAGGACAAAACCACTGTTTCATTGACTTTTTTGGTGCATTTGCTTTGTAGTTCAAAGGGCCAAAAGCAATTGAGAGAGGAAGCTACTCAGTGACAAGATGTTTAATGCTTGATTCTAACATCTAATTAAAATCCACACTGACCCACAGAGAGGTTTCTTTTGAACCAACCTTCATTTACTTAAGGCCCTGGGCCTGTGGACCTTCAATAATTTGTAAAAATTAGTAACTTTTTATAACAACCCCATGCTTAAAGACTTAATTGTGACTGAATTGTTTTACTGATTTAGTCAGTTGAATTTTCATTTAGTACTTTTTAAAATCAAGCTGAGATGTTTTAATGAATCACTGCCATTTTCCATCCAGGACACAGCAAGGAGTCATTGCTGAGCTAACTTAGGGCTGTTGTCTCCTGATGGCCATCAGGATGTGCCTGTAAGTCAAGTGGCTCCTGATGTTCAAGGCTATGTGGTCACCATCTAACTATAGTATCTGGAAGAAGAATGATGATGATGACATATTCACATAGAACTTTTTTTCTTGTAGAATCTTCTGTAGATGAGTAGAGACCTTCATTTTTCACAAATACTACTCATTTGGGACAGAAAAAATCTATTAAGTGGATAGATTACTGATTGCCCAAATGAGTCTTTTAAAAAGCCTAATGTCACTATCTGTGTGGAGTTCCCTCTTTTGGACATCACAGCTTTGGAACTTTCCTTTGCACTACACTTGCCCACATCATGTTATTATTTTTTGTAAGTTGCTCCCAGAAGATTGTACATTCCTTAATATCAGGGACCTTGTTTTACTGTCTCTGCAGCACCTAAAGTAGTATCTAAGAGAAGTGTTTGTTGAAGTAAACAAGGGCTGACTAAGACAAAATGCAGTTCTTCTGATTACAGTAGAACCTCAGAGAAGGGCCTCTGGAGTAGAAACAATACATATGTCCCATGCTTCCATCCCTACTGATGTACATAAAGCACAAGTTAATCTGTTCATTAGAAAAGGAAAACGTTTGTGTGGTGAGGTGCTGGAGCAGAGAAGACAGGTCATAGCTCTCTTTATTCCACATAAGCTCTGCAGATTGCAATTTGCAACCTAGAAACACACATGAGCTGCTTCCGGGACTTAGAGTTTGTGAGACAGGCCACAGAAGGATTCAGGGAAGAACCCCAAATTGCAAGATTTAGCTGCTGTCTTCAGTTTTGCCACAAAGTGCTACGCAACTTCAGGAAAAGCATTTCATTTCTTAAAGTCTCATTTTCTGTAAATTTATAAGGAAGAGTTTAAATTCTGTCATTCAGTACATACCTATCAGGTACCTCCCATGAGCCAGGACCTGGTGTTGATACTAGGGTTAGGCAGTGACCTAAACAAACAAAGCCTTGTTTTCCAGGAGCTCAGCTTCTCAGGAAAATACACAACAAGTAAATAGCTACTATTTTGAGAGGCGATGAATGCTATAAAGACAAAGAAAGGCATGGGCACCATTAAAAGTACAGTAAACTTCCTGAGTTAATTCAGAAATCAAGTGTTCCCATGAAATAACATATCATGAATATAATCACACAAAATTAAAACTGAAATTTGCTTTATTGATTATCTAGTTCTACACTTAATTTTACAAAAAAAGGACCATAAGGCTGAGGTAGATAGGTAGGTAGGTAGGTTAATAGGTAAGTAGATGGATGGATAGATGGATGGATGGATACATAGATAATAGATAGATAGGTGATAGATGATGGATACATGATAAAGAGAGGATAGATAACAGATAATATATGATAGACAAATAGATGGACAGATGGGTACAAGACGGACAGATGTATGGATAGATGTTAGATCATTAGTTCTTATTTTCAGCTTTACTAACAGTGGACTAGTGACTTCATGTCAGTAGCTTAAAATCAGCCATGGTGGAGTAGTTATACCAATGAAATTGCCAAATGCTACAAATCAGGACCTTTTAGATCTTTTCGTTTGTTTGGGAGAGTCAGTTGTTTAATCTTAACCAGAACCCCAGTGATCTGAAGGTTCTTTTTTTTTTCTTTCTTTTTTTTTTTTACTTATAAACTACAGCACTTTATTTCTCATAGTTCTAGAGGCTGGGAAATTCAAGATCAAGGTGCTGACACATGCAGTGTCAGTTGAGGGTTCAATTCTGGTTCACAGACAGCCATTCTATTTTTTATTATTATTCAGTTACAGTTTTCCCTCTCCCCCCTTGCTCTCCCCTGCCCCACCCACACCCCAGCTCCCACAGCCAATCCCCACCCCATTTTCCATGCCCATGGATACCTTATACATGTTCCTTGATTTGCCCCTTCCCCTTCTTTTCCAGTTATTGCCCTCCCCCCTCCTCTCTGGTCATTTGTTCTTTATTTCTATGCCTCTAGTTCTATTTTGCTTGTTTGTTTTGTTGATTAGGTTCCACTTATAGGTGAGATCATATGGTATTTGTCTTTTACCATTTGGCTTATTTCACTTAGCATAATGCTCTCCAGTTCCATCCATGCTATCGCAAAGGGTAGGAGATCTGAAGGTTCTTACCAAGTCCAAATCCCTGGGATTTTGCACCATTTGATCTTAGAAGGAAAAATCTTAATATCTTGTCTGGGAACTATCAGGACTGTAGTAGCTAGAACAACAACAAGAAAAAGAAAAAGAAAAACTGTCATCCAAAAAGGTGTGCTGACAATTACTGTCTCTGTTAGGCTTGGGCCACTGTGAAGGTTTGTCTACTTCAACAAAAGCCTCCTTTGGCATTCGGAACTTGTCTCCTATTTTGAGTGTCAGTATACCTTTCTAAGTTTCATGTAATTATCTCCAGCTGTAGGAATCCCTTTTACCTCCAAGCTACTGAAACCAGCCTTTGATTAACCTCTCTGTTTGTTTAAACTCCAACCCACAGACTGTTTTCCCTTCTTTTGTTTTATCTTCTGTTTCAGAAAAAGGGAATGTGGGAGGTAGAATGGGAAAGACAGCCCAGAAATCCAGGACCCAGTTCTGACCAGTGCTGGCATTCACTCTGCTGAGGAGCAGGCAAAGGTTTTCAGATCCCATGTTTATGGAAGGTTGCTCATTAAACAGTTCCAGGGAGACAGAAAAGTTCCCAAACTAAAGGCCATGGTCATATTGACAACTGGATGCTATGTGACCTTGAATATGTCCCTTACCCTCTTGGGTTTCACATACAGGAATAAAGGAAATGGAATTAGATACCTCCCTGTTACATTTGACTCTAAAATTCTATCCTTCTCAAGAGGGACGTGCAATTTTCTAAATCAAGACTGCTTATTCAGTTAAGGATTTAACCAATCCCACTGTAGTCCTTTATGCTCCATAAAGCACTGAATCTACACAGTGCTATTCCAATTCCATGAAAGCCATCATTAGATACATCAAAAACCAAAAGGGAGTTCATAAGTGAGTGACCAGTGTTTCTCAGTGAGAAAAACATTCATAGCTGAGCTAAGTCAATGTGCACAAACCCTAAGACCCTCACTCAGGCTCTACAGACATTATTGGATATTCAAATACAAATAGAGTTACAAGCTTTCTTGTCTCTCAGTAGATTAAAACCAGATTATTAGAAGGGCTCTAAACTGCTACGGTCAGGCATACTAAGAGATAAAATGTTGGAGATACAGTTTAGAATATGCCCATGTGGACAGAGAAAGAATGATAAAAGTAGGATAATTAGCTCATAAATCCAAAATCCTGGGGCCATTTGGTGTAGGGTACTATCCTCCAAACCTGACTGGTGTCATAGTGTCACAGCTGATTCTAATAATGAGTAGTTAAATAGCTGAAAATTATCCATGTGGCTTTTACTTAAATATTAAAATTTGTTTTTAAATTTTTAACTATTTTTCAATATGACAAATTTTAGTACAGAAATAGGTAAACTTTATATAATTGTAAAAAATTGTCTTTTTATGTGGGGAAAAAATGCCTTTTCAAATCAGGTTCTTTTGCACTCCAGGCCTTTTCTCACTCTTATGACCTCCCACATTTCCTGTCCTTCCTCCATCAGTGCCACCTGTTTCTCACCTTTAGGCCTCCTTTGATATCAAATGTATAGCCCTCATTATATGCCAAGCACTGATATGAAAACTTTATATATTAAATCATTTAATTCATAAAACAACTCTATAAGTAAGCATCATTATTCCTATTTTGTAGATGAGAAAAACTGAAGCACTAACACATTAAGGCACTTGCCCAAGATCACACAGCAAGTCAGTGGCAGAGCTCAGATGAAAAGATAGATGGACTTACTCCAGAATGGTTCTCCATTCTATGTGCTAATGACTCTGCACCACAGACACCACATAGGCACAGTTGTCCTTTTCCTGACATTATGGTGTCTTGTAATTATTTTCTCACTTAGTTATTTATTGTCTGTCTCTCCTCCTGGAGCATAAGCTCTGTGAGGGCAGGGACCAGACTGGGCTTGGTCACAAGCATATCTTATAGATTTTGCCTACCTCTGCAGGTGCACATACTATTGGTCTTCCTGAAGGGGGCAAGGGTGTCTATAGACATAGTTAGCAACTGAGAGGCATGAGGGAGATGTGGCAAGGTTTGCTTCAATTTCTGTATAGATGAACCATTTGCACTACTAGGTGCAAATCAGCCAGAGATGCATTTCTCAGTGTATCTTTCTATAATTCCATGTACTTCTAAATTCATCTTAATTTTCATTTGTAGACTGAGAAAAAGAGAGTAAAAAGAATGCTCTTACTTCCCTTACACACATTGTGTAGGAGAGTCCATTCTTTTCTAAAGTGTGACCAACATTTAGATTTGAAATACATGCATAACATTTTAGGCACTAATTCTCAGCCAGGGGCAGAACATATTAGGAAGAGCACCAGCCTGGGGATAGGAATCACTATGCTGACATCTGGCTTTAACTTGTACTAGCCCTGAAATTTGTTTTACTGCTCTCAATAATGGGACAGATGGCATTGACCTGAAGGAATTATTGGCATGATTAAATTAAGTGAAATACTATTGATAACATACTTGGGACATCATAGGCCTTTGGTAGATGTAGTTCTACCTTCTAGCTGCAGTGAGTTTGGTAGCTAAGGGTAAATCTCAAACAACAACAACAACAACAACAAACACTTTCTCTTATGGAAAGCATTTAGGCCCACAAGTTTAAAATAGCCTAAAAGTCACTTTTTAAATTAATTAACTAATTAATTTTAATTATATAGTGTGGTGTGACATTGGCTTACAAAAATATGCAGGTTTCAAGTGCACAACACAGTAAAACCTCATCTGCACACTGCATCGTGTACCCATCACCTCAGGCAGAGTCTCTTTCTGTCCCCATTTTCTGCCCCTTTGCCCACCTCCCTGTACTCCCTGCCCCCCTTCCCTTTGGCTATCACCACTAGTTGTCTGTGTCTATGGGTTGTGCATAAATGTTATTTGGCTAATCCCTTTGCCTTCTTTTATCCAGCACCCCACCCTCCCGACAGCTCAGTCTGTTCTATGCATCAATGCTTCTGTTTCTCTTTTGTAATTTTATTTGGTTCATTAGATTCCACATATAAGTGAGATCATAGGGTACTTGTCTTTCTCTGACTGGCTTATTTCACTTAGCATAATCTCCAGTCCATCCATGGAATTGCAAAGAGTAAGAGTTTCTTCTTTTTTGTTTAATTACAGTTATTTGCATCCTCTCCCCTCCCCTCCTCACTTCTGCTCCAGCCCCCTCCCCCTCTCTTCCCATCCGACCCAGTCTCCCTCCTCCCCCTTAGTTCTGTCCACATGTCCTTTACAGTGATTCCTGAAAACCCATCTCCCCATTGTCCCCTCCCCCCTCTCCCCTGTCTATTGTTAGACTGTTCTCAATTTCAATGTGTCTGGTTATGTTTTACTTGCTTTCTGCTTTTGTTGGTTATGATCCGGTTAAAGGTGAGATCATATGGTATTTGTCCCTCACTGCCTGGCTTACTTCACTTAGCATAATGCTCTCCAGTTCCATCCATGCTGTTGCAAAGGGTATAAGCTCCTTCTTCCTCTCTGCTGTGTAGAATTCCATTGTGTAAATGTACCATAGTTTCTTGATCCATTCA